>APFE030009089.1:58010-70618 GCA_000404065.3 Pinus taeda
TTAATTTTTATAAATTACTAATAGTAATTTTTAAGCTCCACGTTTATGATAACCCATGGTAATACCAAGATCTTACAATATTTTATAATTGAGTAAAATATTCGCCATGCCTGGTGAGAGATTCGCCAAAACATTGTATATACATATTATATTATTGATAAAATCACCTTCCATTTTTCCTATATACCATGGAGATTCGCCCATTTATTATACATATAAATTTAGGGGGGGTTCCTAAAATTTTCCCTGTAACCAAGTAGTGATAGATGTACAAACCCTCTTATACTTCACCAAGGGTCATGCATGGTTTCACGAAAAAGTAACCTACAAATGAAATAAGTGAACTAACAAACAATGAAGAAAAGCAAAAACATGAGAAAAAGTGAAAGAAAAGAAAGTAAGAAAACAAACTAGCAAACAAAGCATGTAAGCAAACAAGCATGAAATAAAACAACTGAAAGAAAACACTACTCCTACTCCTACACTAACAGTGCATGGGCTTAATCAGGTGAAGTGATATTTCCAATGTGGCCACCAGTGCATTGGTTGACCCATGTTGATGAAGGCTTGGTCCACGATCAACCCAGTTGTGTGAACCGACAAGCAAGAAAGATATAATAATGAAGAAAACCACACTTCGTGTTTCAAATTATCCACGGGAAATAAGTGATTGCAAGTGCATGATGAGCAGTATGTGGACATATCATTATTTTGTGTGAAACTATGGGCAACTTTGAACCATAAGCACACTCTTGACTATGACATGCAAGCAATGAAAAAAGCAAAGATAACTTGTGTCGCACAGGAGTGCTTGCAATGTAAGATTCCTCTATTCATGAGCAATGGGATTGTGCAGTTCAATTGGAGGATGTGTGATCTATGTGTGAGACGGATCTTCGATGCATACAAATGAGTGATGAGGAGCCTTTGATGATTGAATACTTTCATGATCAGAAGCGACACTAACCCTAAGAGAGTGAGGACCTCACATAACCATCAGCTTGGGCTAAAGTTCCTCGTTAATCTTGAGTGTCTCAACTTCATCATCAGATATATCTTCATAAACTGGTGGATTCGAAAGATCAACTATGATAGAGTCATGATCATGAAAAAAAAAGGAAACAAATGGATCAAGACCACCATGATTTGAAAAATCAATGAATTCATTAGCATCCTCATGATCTAAGGAATCAAACATAGGGGTAGATGAAAAGTGAATAGACTCATCCTCTGTGTTTCCAGAAAGACAAATGAAGGATCAAGTGTATTTTGATCAAATATCTTATCCTCTTCGTTGTTGAATGATGGACCAACATCTGGTGTGTCCTGTGAGTGATCAACGGTGTGTCCTGTTTGTGCAACACCAACTCCATCAGTGGGTTGTTCCTAATTCACAACAAGTGAAGAGTCGAGAATGGACAAGCATAATACAACATCATCCGGAGGAACTCCCGAGTGCTAAGACATAGGTTGTAGAAAAGAAACAATATGAGAACTTGAAGGACTCACAACCAAATCTACGCGAAAATTGAGTAAAGTGATGTTGGGAGAATGTGAAATATGAATAGGTGTGTAAGCTTGATCCTCAACATCACTAGGCAGTGGTGGATCTGTTGAATGAGAGGGTGGTGGATAGTATGTCAAGACAGTGACCGCATCCACATAAGATTGTGTAGCTCCATCAATGAAGAATCTTGAGCGAGGCTTGATTTCAAACTTTCTCTTGAATGGGCAGATTTCTTAAGGCAATACTCAAATTGATCCCAAAGATAAGCAAAATTCATCTAACTCCTTGGAGATTCAAACTGCAAGTCACAGAATTGCTGCCAAAAATCTATAACCAATTCATGCGGAGCCTTCAATTGTCATAACAATTTTTGGTCAAGATAGTCTGGATCAAAATGGTAGAAAGTGTCTTCAATAAGATCACATAAGTGCTCAAGTGAGTGCACGTTGTTGTTGGTTTGTGTTATATTCTTTCCACAACTAGCCCACGTAGTTAACCAATGGGTTAGAAAGGGGGAAGAGCACCATCTTCATTGCGCTAATTGTGTAGAAAGGGGAGTCACTGGGGGTTTGAGGGGTGCAGGTAACCCCACTCTATGGGGTCTAGGGAAGTGCCCTGGAAAATTTTGGTTTTGGACCCTATGTTAGGTTGGGAAAACCTACCTATGGTTTTGTGCATGATTTTTGCACATGGTTTCGGATGTGATGGTTCTTGGTCCATGGTTTTGGACATGATGGTTTTCGTTCCATGGTATTTGATGCTTCAACATGTATAAATATGTATTATAACATTAAAGGAATATAATGAAAAATAAAGCTGCTAGTCCTGGTTTTGGGATCGAGGGGAAATATGTGTATATGTGTTTTATGTGGTATGCTCTTGCATTGTTTATTTTCTGTGTTTTAGAATTCGTATGCAAGTAGTTTCTGTACGGGGTTAAAACCTACATTTGGTGTCATAGTAGATTTGGCTTCAATGGGACACCTTTGTTGCTGAGAGGTTTCGCTCAGGCCTGTGGTAGACCCTGTTCAGTGGGAGATCTGTGAGATTGATTCTGGTGGTGAAAGAAGATGGCAAGCAGTGGAAAGATAGAGATCAAGAAATTTAATGGTCTAAATTTTGATTTGTGGAAACTCAAGATGGAGGATCTGTTGCTGGATAAAGATCAGTGGATCGTGGTAGATCTAAGTACTAAACCAATGGGAGTGTCTGATGAAGAATGGAAGAAGTTTGATTGGAAGGCAAAGAGCACAATACAATTGTGTGTCTTAGATTCAGTATTGTTGAACGTATTAGGGGAATCTATGGTGAAGGCTTTGTGGGTCAAGTTAGGGACTTTGTACCAATGTAAGTCTCTAGTGAATAAACTATTCCTATGGAAAAAGTTGTATAACATGAGGATGAAAGATGGAGACTCGGTGATAGAGCATCTGAATGCATTTAATACAATGGAAAGCTAGTTATTTTCTGTTGATATCAAAATTTCAGATGAAGATAAGTGCATTAGTTTGTTGTGTTCTCTACTAGATTTGTGGGATAGTCTGGTTATTGCAATAGGTAGCAATTCCATTGCCTTGCAGTTTGATGAAATAGTCTCATCCTTGCAGATGTACTAGATGAGATGGAAAAATATGGAGAGCCAAAACGGTAATGCCTTGTCTATGCAAGGATTGTCCTAGAACAAAACAAAAAAAATAAGTCATCGAGTGGGAGATATAAATCTAGAGGGATACCTAAATCTCTAGGAAAACTTGTAAAGCTGGTGTGCTGGAAATGCAGAAAGGAAGGGCACTACAAAAGGGACTATAAATCTAAAGCTCCTGACAAAGGAAAGGGATATGACGATGCTCTTTTTGCATAGGCAAAAACCAACTTAGATGAAGGTGGGGATGTGTACATGGCTTCTTCAAGTACACATGTAGATCATGAGGCATGGTTGATTGACTCAGGTGCATCCTTTCACTTCACTCCCCATAGAGAGTGGTTCTATGAATATGAGAAATATGATGGTGGTGATGTCTTCTTAGGGGATGACAAGAAGGCCAAAATTGTTGGTCACAGAAAATTTAAGTTGAATTTGCAAGGCGGAAGGATTAGAACACTTACGGGTGTTCTGAATATTCCTGCATTAGCCAGAAATCTGATTTATGTAAGCAAGCTCGATGATGTAGGTGTAAAAATAGTGTTCGAGAAGGATACCTGCAAGATGGTTCGAGGAGCAATGGTATTAATGCGGGGAGTTCAGATTGGAACTCTGTACAAGCTGTAAGGTAGCACTGTTGTTGATGGGTGCAATAGTTCTGTGGTTCCTGAAAGTGGAGCAGAAAATAGTGGTCTCTAGAGAAAAAACCATGCTATGGCATCAAAGGCTTAGACATATTGGAGAGAAGGGCCTTCGAATACTTCATGGTAAAAAGTATGGTAGAAGGTATGACTAATAGCTCTCTGTATTTTGATTTCTATGAAAATTGTGTATATGGAAAGCAGAATCGGGTGAGTTTCCCCTCTGGTGGTAAGAGGGCGAAACATATATTAGAGCTTGTGCACAGTGATGTGTTTGGACCTGTGAAGGTTCCATCACTAGGTAAGTCTGTGTAATATGTATCATTTATAGATGACTTCTCAAGGAATACATGGATATATTTATTTAAGAAGAAATCTGAAGTCTTTGACAGGTTTATTTTAAGGCTTTGGTGGAAAACCAGACAGAGAAGAAGATAAAGGTGTTGAGGACAGATAATGGTGGAGAGTTTTGCTAGAAGGAATTTGAAGAATTATGTAAGAAGCGTGGTATAGCACGACAAAAGACTACTCTATACACACCTGATCAAAATGGAGTTGTAGAAAGAATGAACATGACGTTGATGGAAAGGGCAAGAAGCATGCTCAGTGGTGTTGGGTTAGGACAGGAATTCTGGGCATAGGCGGTGGAGACTGCATGTTACCTGGTCAACAGATCACCTTCATCAGCGTTGGAGAATAAGACTCCACAAGAGGTATGGACTAGTAAGAAACCCTCTCTTTCACATCTGAGGGTATTTGGATGTGATGCATATGTACATGTTCCAAAGGATAAAAGAACAAAGTTGGAGAGTAAATCTGAAAATTGTATCTTTATTGGGTATAAGGATGGTTTAAAGGGTTATAAGCTTTGGAACCCAATAACAAGGAAGGTCGTGTATAGCCAAGATGTGGTGTTAAGAGAAGTGAAAGATGTTATTAAACATGAAGTCCCATCAAAGGAACCTAAGAAGATAGAGTTTGAGCTAAAGGAGGAAGAATCAGACTCTATAGTAGAAGAGGAATCAAAAGATGAAGAGCCACAAACTCTGGTTGTGAGAAGATCAGTTCGAGAAAGAAGGCAGCTAGAAAGGTATAATCCATCTGCTTTCTATTCAAATTTTTCTTTATCTATTACTGATGATGACCCCAGAACTGTGAAGGAAGCAGTAGATTCAGAGGATGGCAAACTCTGGAAAGAGCCCATGGTTGATGAAATGGCATCTTTGCATAAAAATTAGGCATGGGATCTGGTGGAGTTGCCGGTTGGAAGGAAAACCATTGGCAGCAAATGGGTGTTCAAGAAGAAGACAAATGCAGAAGGAAAGGTGGAGAAATACAAAGCTTGGTCGGTAGAAAAAGGTTATTCCCAGGTGCCAGGAATTGATTTTGGTGATATGTTTTCTCCTGTTGCCAAGGTAGCTTCTATTAGATTACTTTTATCTGTTGTTGTTGCTTTTGATTTTGAGGTAGAACAGATGGATGTGAAGACAACATTTCTTCATAGGGATTTGGAAGAGGATATCTACATGAAGCAACCTGAAGGCTTTGCAGTGAAGGGTAAGAAAGAACTGGTATGCAACTTAAAAAATTCTTTGTATGGGTTAAAATAGTCACCAAGGATGTGGTATCAGAAATTTGATACATTTATACAGGGACTCGGCTTCACTAGAAGCAAGAAAGGTCACTATGTGTATTTTAATTAATTGGTGAACGTGTTATTTATCTGGTCATGTATGTGGATGATATGTTGCTGGTTGGAAATGACAAAGAAATTATCCAAGATTTTAAGACCTAATTGTCCTCCAAATTCGAGATGAAAGATCTTGGTGCTGCAAACTATATTTTCGGCATGGAAATTAAAAGAGATCAAGAAAAGAGGAAGCTCCAGTTAAACTAGAGGAAGAATGTCGAGACAATACTGCTGAGGTTTAATATGCAGGATAGTAAACCGGTGAAGGTTCCTATTCCTGTAGGTGTGAAGTTATCTGCTAAACAATGTCCCAAAACACAAGAAGAGGAAGAGGACATGTCCCATGTTCCATATGCAAGTGTAATCAGTAGCCTAATGTATGCGATGGTCTGTACTAGACCAGACATTGCACATGTAGTGGGAGTATTGAGCAGGTCTATGTCAAAACCAGGGAAGGATCATTGGATAGCAGTGAAGCGGGTTTTCAGGTATTTGTGTGGCACTAGTGATTATGGTTTGTGCTACCAAGGAAGACCAGGATTGGACAGAGTTTTGGATATTCATGTATTTGTTGATGTAGATTGGGCTGGAGATCTCGATTAGAGAAGATCTACAAGTGGGTATGTGTTTAAGCTGTTTGGAGGTGCAGTCAGTTGGATGAGTAATAAACAATTTGTAGTGGCACTATCAACTATAGAGGCAAAATACATGGCAGCCACTCATGCAAGCAAGGAAGAAGTTTGGTTGGAGAGATTGTGTTAAAGTATGGGGTTAGTACAAGGAGCTATAAGGATAGATTGTGATAGCCAAAGTGAAATTTTCTTGGCAAAGAACCTTGCTTACCATTCAAAGACAAAGCACATTGATGTTCAGTATCAATTTGTGAAGGATATGATAGAAGACAAAAAGGTGTTGCTGGTAAAGGCAAACACTTTGAAGAATACTACAGATGCATTAAAAAAATCTGTGAGCTCTGAGAAGTTCTCTTGGTGTAGATAAACAATGGGCGTTGTAGGGTTGGATAAAAGACTAAGCTCTCCTGTGGCCCCCTGTGGAAACAAAACAACAAGTGGGAGAATTTTGGGTTGTGTTATATTCTTTCGATGACTAGCTCACCTATATTAGGTGGGTGGACGTACCTATGGTTTTGTGCATGGTTTTCACACATGGTTTTGGGCGCGATGGTTTTCGGTCCATGATATTGGATGCTTCGGCATGTATATATATGTACTGTAACATTGAAAGGAACATAATGAAAAATCAATCTGGTAGTCTCAGTTTTTGGATCCAGGGGAAAATCTCTATTATTATTTGTTTTATGTGTTATGCTCTCACTATTGTTTATTTTATGTTTTTAGAATTTGTATGCAGTTAATTTTTGTACGGGATTAAAACCTACAGTATCATATTCGAAGGTGCATTTGGATGATAAAATCATAGGAGAGAAGGGTTCCTGGTTTGAGTGGGAGAAATGGCAGAAGATGGTAGGTTTAGGGTCAAGAAATTTAATAGCCAAAACTACCTGTTGTGGAAGATGCAGATGGAAGATTATCTGTATCAGAAATATTTGTACCTACCATTGAGCGGAAAATTAAAGAAGTCGATGAGTATGATGGATGGATAATAGGATCATTAGCGGAATTTTGAGGTCTAAAATGGGCCTCCTAAGGAAATTATGAAATAATAGTGGAAATTATAAAATAAGATTACATTGCTTCATCAAATTATAGAGAAAATAAAAAATAAAAATAAAAAATAAAAAATAAAAATAAATAAAAATAAAAATTATTTTTTGAACTTGTATTTTCAACTTATCCCCTATGGGTTTACTCATATTTTGAGTGGAAACACTCGTTGGAGGCAAAATTTGATTCCTCATCCAATGAGTGCCTGTGTTTCATACTTTAGATGGACCTAGCTACACGAAAAATGAGAAATGTATGAAAAATGTGATTGTAATCAAGTTTTTTCATGTATTTCTAATTTTTCATGTAGCAAGGTCCAATTAAAGTATGCAACATGGGTACTCCTTGGATGAGGAATTGAATTTTGCATCCAATGAGTACTCCCGCTTGAAATTTGAGTAAAACCTTAGGGAGATAAGTTGAAATACGAGTTGAAAAAAATAGTTTTCTTATTTTATTATTTTTTAACCTTTTTACTATTTTACTCCAAAAATGGTGAATCATCCCCCATAGTTGACATTATCATCTTGATTCTTATTGGTTCTTATAGATTTTATTTTTGTTGTACATTTTTCTTATGAGGCTCATTTTAGACCTCAAAATTCCCCTAATGCTTCTTGACGGAGAGACACTAGGAGCAATATGGTCATGTCTGGAAGTGTCGATGACATTCAAAATTTCAAAGGAAATGACAATAGAAGGTATAATGATGGAATTGGCCAAACTATATAAAAATCCCTCTACCTCAAATAAGGTATTTCTTATGAAGCGTCTATTTAATATGAAGATGTCAGAAGGTGGATCTGCCGCTAATCATTTAAATGAATTTAATATGGTTACCAGTAAGTTAAGTTTTGTATGTTAGGTCCTTAAGATTCCCCCATTACTATTGTCATTGTATCCCTTATTGTTATTGTTGTGCTCTATTGTCCCCATATTATTATTATTGTGCCCCATAGAAGCCCACTATTGTTATTGTTGTGCCCTTATATTATTATTGTTGTGTTGGCTTTGATTATATTGTGACCCCTTAGACTCCTATATATAGAAAGGAGGTTTTGGTCATTTGTATCATCCAAGAATTGTTCATTTGTGTAATGTAAAGGAGGTTTCCCCCTCGAAGAGGCCGATTTCTAAGGCATTGATCTTTCTTTTCTATCTTTTTGTGAGCTGGTTTCTTAACATTTGCTATCAGAGCCTTGGATTCTAGGGTTTCGCTGGTCCAAACAGGTCATTGTGGAATTTTCACTATAACTTGTTTTCTGCGACGTTTCAGAAGCTAAAAAAAATCCATTTGATCCGCAATTGTTGTGAACCTCAGGTACGAATTTCAAATATTGTATCGCTATATTTTCGGAGATATGATATGAGGAAGTTAGGGTTTTTGTAGACTCCAGAATTACATTCCAAACAGGTGACCTTGGTAAAAACATCATAACTTTCTCTCTGAGCATCAGATTGAAATTTCATAACAAGTTACAGAAAAGAGGACATATTGTAGTTTTCTGTGTATATTTTTCAGATCTGAATGCCAAAACAATGACATGTGGCACGTCGTACAAGTTCTCTCTACTGAAAAATTATATAATCAAGTCATCTTAGGAGATTTGGCATAAATATTTCATGGAAAATCCAATTTTGATCAGACTGGTAGCATTGGAAAGAGGATTTAGAGGGCTACCGCAGGAAGAAATTTCAGACCTTGGAGATATAGCAGATTCAATATCAAGCTTCAACAAAGCGAAAAAAGGTGTGTAGTATTTTTTAAATTTTGCCTAAGTTTGGGTTGAAAAAATAGTTTGAAGTTCAAAGGTCATAGTGAAGAATAATTATCATTAATTGATGCCCCGAAGAAAGAAAATGAAAACAACTAGTAAGCAACCTGAAAGCTCCAGCATGACTCATGAAGAAGAGGAAGAAATGCAACATGATATATCAAAATTACGAGACCAAGTGCAACAAATTTCATTCTCACAAAAGGTAATAGAAGCTAAGATTGATGGTTTAAAGAAAGGCCTAGAAGCTAATATGAATGGTGTGGAAGCTAATATGAATGGCGTGCAAGTTAAGATGGATGGATTGGAAGCTAAGATGGATGGCATGGAAGCTAAGATGAATGGCATGGATGCTACTATAAAAGGTATAGAAGAAAAACTGAAAGGCATCATGGAAGATTTGAAGATAGATTTGACTAAGTTGTTACAAGAAATGCTCACTAATAGTGAAAGGGTAGTAAAGGAAACTCATGATGAGAACAAAAGAAATGTTAATCATGATCTCATAGATTGTAATGTTGGATTGAAGACCCACCATGTTCCAAAGATCGATATGAGGAAGTTTGATGGCAAGGATCCCGCAACATGGATACTACAGATGGAGCAATTTTTCGATCTCCATAATGTGCAAAACATATAAAAGGTACGCATTGCAACTTTACATTTGGAACAAAATTAGTTTGTATGGTATCAATGGCTTTGCTCTCGTAAACAAATTGTCACTTGAGCAATTTTTATGGAAGAAATGATGGCACATTATGAGGATACAAAAAGCAACACTTTTTTTAGCCAATTGATAAACCTCAAACAAAAGGGTTCAATTATGGAGCACATTCAGGACTTCCAAAAATTGAATATAAGGGCAAAAGATATTCCAGAGGAGCACAAGATAACACGAGGTTCACCTTTGGGAGCCTGACTCATTAGAGAAGGCATTTAGGTTGGTAAGAAAAATGGAAAGAAAAATTATGGCAACAAGGAAGCCTACCACTCACAACTATAAGGATGGAAGTGTTGTTTCCCTAGACTTACACAACCTACAAGGTTGACACCCCAACAATTTGAAGAAAAAAGAGCAAAAGGGATTTGTTATAGTTGTGATAACAAATACACTAAAGGTCATAAGTGTGTTGAGAAGAGATTATTTTACATAGATTGTGAAGAGGAGGAAGAAAAGGATCAAGAAACGTCAAAAGAAGAGGATATACACCATGAGCAAACCCTAGAGAAAGAAGAAATGAATTTGACCATATCTTGTAATGCATTGTCAGGAATTACAACTCCTCAAACTATCAAGATAGAGGGATGTATCAAGAAGAAAAAGGTAATAGTGTTGATTGATTTGGGTAGTACCCATAATTTTATTCATTGTAAGATAGCCAAGGAATTGAATTGCTTCCTATATCCAACACCAAAGTTTCAAGTGATGGTTGCAAGTGGAGGAACCATAAATTTCTTTGGAAAGTGCCATAATATCAAGTTATCCACCGGAGAATATGTATTGAATAGCCCAATGCTTTCCATTCTAATGGGTGGTGCTAATGTTGTACTATGAGTCCAATGGCTATAATCCTTGGGTACAATAGCTTTTAATTTTCAAGAACTTTTCATGAAATTTACTTCAGAAGGAAAGGGAGTTGAATTAAGAGGTGTCATGGGGAAACTAGGAAAGATAATCAGCTCTAATGGAATGACAAAGCTTCTAAAGAAAGAAGAACAAGGCGTAATTGCACATTTATGTTCGCTAGAGGTCCCTACATCGAAATCATCTATTTCTCCAGATATCAAAAATGTCTTAGACAATCATCTAAGGTATTTGAGACTCCCAAAGGTCTCCCACCTATTCGTGATCATGATCATGCTATTCATTTGGTTCCAGGAAGTGTTCCGCCAAACATCAGGCCTTCTAGATATCCCTATGCCCAAAAGAGTGAAATTGAACGTATGGTTGCAGAAATGCTAGAGGTTGGTATAATTCAACCTAGTCAAAGTTCTTTCTCTACTCCAGTAGTATTGGTGCACAAGAAGGATGGATCATGGCGCATATGTTCGGATTATAGGGAGCTCAAAAAGACCATTATTAAAGATAAATTTCCCATTCCTTTCATTGATGAACTATTGGATGAATTGCATAGATAAATTTACTTCACCAAGTTGGATCTTCCTTCAGGATATCATCAAAACATAATGAAGATTTGAAGGCATTTTGAAAACAACATTTAGAACTTATGAGGGTCATTATAAATTTTTGGTCATGCCTTTTGGCCTTACCAATGCACCTTCTACATTTCAAGGTTTGATGAATTCCATTTTCAAACCCTTCCTTAGAAATTTGTGTTAGTATTTTTGAATGATATACTAATCTATAGCAAGTCTTGGAAGGATCATGTTCAACATGTTGACAGGGTGCTCAAACTATTCGAGGAGAAACAATTATTTGCAGAAAGCTCCAAATGTTTCTTTGGAGTACAAGAGGTGGAATATCTAGGCCATATTGTATCTCATGAAGGTGTTAAGATAGACCCTAGCAAAAGTAAAGCCATTAAGGAATGGAAAATCCCCACATCCATAAAGCATATGTGAGGATTTCTCGGGTTGACAGTGTATTATTGCAAGTTTGTTAAGAATTATGGGAGAACAGCAGCACCTCTAACAACATTATTGAAGAAAGATGAATTTTTATGGACTCCAGAAGCAATGAAGGCCTTTGAACATCTTAAAGAGGCAATGTGTCAAGCACTGGTCTTAGCTATGTCGGACTTCATAAAAACCTTTATTGTGGAATGTGATGCCTCAGGAAATGGAATTGGTGTTGTTTTAATGCAAGAAGAAAGACCCATTTCTTTCGAAATTCATCCAATCAAAGGAAAGTATTTACACAAATCTATTTATGAGAAGGAAATGTTGGCAATACTATATGCACTTAAGAAATGGAAACCCTACCTAATTGGAAGACACTTCAAGGTAAAAACGGATTATGATAGTCTTAAATACTTTTTAGAACAAAGATTATCTTCAGAAGAGCAGCAAAAATGGGACACAAAGATGTTGGGTTATGACTTTGAAATCATATTAAAAAAAGGGAAGAAAAATGTTTTGGCAGATGCACTCTCAAGAAAGGATGAGGATGTGGATGCATTTCTTTGTGCCATTTATATTATCCAACTAGATTGGATAAATGAAGCAAGGGATGAATGGAAGAATGACGAAGAAGTGTGGGTACTCATTTAAAAGTTACAACAATATCCTAGTATATCTAATACATTTAGCTGGAAAAATGATTCGTTATGGTACAAACATCACTTACACCTATGTCATAATTCCCAACTGAAACAAAAGATTCTTATGGAATTACACGACTCTCCCTTAGGAGGGCACTCGGGATTTTTAAAAACCTACCACAGGGTTAAGAAGGAATTTTTTTGGAATGGCCTTAAATCTGATATTCAAGTTTTTGTGTTGCAATGTTTGGTTTGCCAACCAAATAAAGTTGAAAAATTAAGACCTCGGGTCTATTACAACCTCTATCCATTCCAAGTCAACATTGGGAGGAGGTTTCAATGGATTTTATCACAGGTTTACCCAAGTCCGAAGGAAAGAGTGTCATCATGGTGGTAGTTGATAGACTTACCAAGTATGCACACTTTTGTGCATTATCTCATCCATTT
>APFE030009089.1:70638-94985 GCA_000404065.3 Pinus taeda
TAAACAAATGTTTGGAAGGATATCTTCATTGCTTTGTATCTGATAAACAAACACAATGGGTCAAATGGTTGCCTTTGGTTGAATGGTGGTATAACACTTCCTTCCATACTGCAGCAAAAAATACCCCATTTGTGGCACTTATGGATATCACCCACCGTCCATCACATCATATTTAAGAGAAAATTATAAGGTTCAAGCAGTGGAAGATCACATCGAGCATCAACAACAAGTTCTCCAAATCTTAAAGGATAACCTAACTTTGGCACATAATAGAATGAAACAACAGGCAGATCAACATCGCAGCAAAAGAAGTTTTGATATAGGTGAATGGGTATTTCTACGGCTACAACCATATAAATAAATGTCCCTCAAGTAAGCTAAGAAGGATAATAAATTATCACCAAAGTATTATGGTCCATATAAAGCGCTGCAAAAGATTGGTATTATGCCATACAAATTGGAGCTTCCTACAGCTTCCCAAGTGCACCCAGTTTTCCATGTTTCATGCTTAAAGAAGATTATTAGTGACAAGCTCCTAGTTCAAACAATATTGCCAAAACTTGACAAGGAAGGAAAAATAATATTGGAACCTGAAGCAGTCACATAAACAAGAACTCGATAGTTGCGAAATTGGTCAATTTCGGAGTATCTTGTCAAGTGGAAGAACTTACCCGCTGAAGATTCCACATGGGAAGATGAGAAATTTTACAGAAGCATCCAGAACTACTCAAGCATTGAGGACAACACTCTTTTGAAGGGGAGGGGCATGTTAGATCCCTATGATTCCCCCATTACTATTGTCATTATAGCCCTTATTTTTATTGTTGTGCCCTATTTTCCCCATATTGTTATTATTGTGCCCCATAGAAGCCCACTATTGTTATTGTTGTGCCCTTATATTATTATTGTTATGTCGGCTTTGATTATATTGTGACCCCTTAGAATCCTATATATAGAAAGGAGGTTTTGGTCATTTGTATCATCCAAGAATTGTTCATTTGTGTAATGTAAAGGAGGTTTTCCCCTAGAAGAGGCTGATTTCTTGATATTTATTTTCTATCTTTTTGTGAGCTTGTTTCATAACACTGTAGGGGTAAATTTTGATGATGAAGTTAAGGCTCTATTGTTTCTATTCTCATTGCCAAAAATTTGGAATGGATTAGTTATGGTTATTAGTAACTTTGTCTCTATATCTAGTACTTTAAAGTTTGATTATGTTGTTGGTGCTATCCTTAGCGAGGAATTGTGAAGGACAAGCTCAGGTGAGACAATAGATAATTCTTTGATTGTAGAGACTAGAGAAAGAAAACTAGGGAGAGGAAAGAGCCCAACATATAACATTAGGTCAAGGAAAGGCAGATCCAAGTCCAAATTAGGGATAGTGTGTTGGAAATGTGGGAAGAAAGGACACTTGAAGAAAGACTACAAATCTCGAAAGGGAAAAGAAGAGAACAATCATGGAGTGAATGTGGGAAGCGATGTATTGAAAGATGCATTGATTCTTTCATTAGAGAATATTATTGATGCCTAGGTGGTAGATTCAGGGGCCTCATTCCAAGCCACCCCTTATAGGAAAAATTTTCGTGACTATGTTCCAGGAGACTTTGGACAGGTTCATATGGGTGATGATAAATCCTGAAAAATCGTTGGAATGGGTAAGGTTTTTATAAAGAAACATAATGGAAACCAATGGTTATTAAAGGAGGGAAGGCATATTCTATATCTAAAGAAAAATCTCATTTCAACAAGGCAAATGGGAGGTGAAGGCTATGTAACTACTTTTACAAACAAAACCTAGAAGGTCACTAAAGGAGACCTGGTAATAGCAAAAGGAGAAAAGGTTGCTACATTGTATTTATGAAATGGTATTTCTAGTTTTGTTAATGATTTAACCTCCACAATAGTAGATACAACACTCTTGCATCATATTATAGACAGAGCATATCCTCTAGCAGACAAGACCTAATTTTGGATGGTTTTTTCTACTATTGATACTCAGTATTATTATATGTATATATTTATGTTTTTAAAATTATCTGCATGCTAGGCATGATGAACACCCTGTGAGGTGAATATGTACAACTCTTTCTTGGTATGGCTTCAGCCAAAACTTAATATTTTTTGACAAATACTTGAACTGGCCTTGGCCAGCAGTTATGCATGTCACTGGAATCTACTATATGTAATTTTTCAAATTAATGAAAGATTATGATTTTTCCTTGGGAAAAAAAAACACTCTTGCATCATAGGCTCGAGCACATGAGTGAGAAGGGGATGCAGATTTTTCACTCAATAAATTTGTTTCTAGTTTTGAAGCATGTTGATTTGAATTTTGGTGAAAATTGTCTTTATGGAAAACAAAAGAGAGTCAAATTTCTCAAAGTTGAGAAGGAAAAGAAGAGAAACAAATTAGAGCTTGTGTATACATATGTATGGGGACCTTCTTAGGTATCATCTTTTAGTGTCTCTCACTATTATGTTACTTTTATTGATGATGCAACTAGGAAAACCTGGATTTATTGTATTCAGAATAAATCTAATGTATTTGATACTTTCAAGAAATGGAAACCTTTGGTTGAGAATGAGATAGGGAAGAATTTGAAGTGCCTCAGATCATACAATGGAGGTGAATATTGTAGCAAAGACCTTGACAATTGCTGTTCAGAGCATGGAATTTGTAGAGAGAATACAATTCTAGGAACACCACAGGAAAATGGTGTGTCAGAAAGGATGAATAGGACAATCATGGAGTGTTCAAGGTGCATGAGATTGCATGTAGGATTGCCCTCACAATTTTGGGAAAATGTTGCAGATACTGGTATTTATCTAATAAGAAGAGGACCTTCAAGTTCCTTGCATGGTGGTATTCTTGAGGAGGCATGGACATGAAAAAATGTAAACTACTCATTTTTAAACACTTTCATTTGTGAATACTTTGTCCACATTAAAAAAGAAAATAGAACAAAGCTTGATGCAAAATCCAAGAAATGTACCTTTATTGGATATGGTGTTAATGATTTTGGTTATCACTTATATGATTATGAAAATCACAAAATCATTAGGAACAAAGTTGTCAAATTCAATGAAAACGTCTTGTATACGGATCAAATGTAAGGAAAGAAACAGGAAAAAGAAAACAAATAATATATAATGCTTTATTAGATCACAAAAAAATTAAAGGTTCCTGAAAATCATAATGATTAAAAACCAAAACAACAACAACAACCACAATAGCAACAAGCACCTCAAACAACTAAAGCTATTGTTAGAAGATCTGCTAGGATAAGTAGACCTCCTGAACAATACTCTCCTTCATTATATTGTGTATTGTTGACTGGTTCTAGTGAACTGGAAAGATATGAAGAAGCAATGAAGGTAGAAATCAGGAAGAAGTGGGAGAAAGCCATGGAAGAAGAGATGGACACCTTGATGTATAACCAGACTTGGGACTTAGTCAAGTGCCTAAAGGTAAAAAAACATTTCAGAATAGATGGGTTTATAGGTTGAAGGAAGAATATGGAGGAAAACAAAAGTATAACTCTAGACTTGTGGTGAAGGGGTTTTCACAAAAGAAAGGTATAGAATTTTATGAAATATTTTCTCTTGTTGTTAAAATGACTTTAATCAGAACTATTTTAAGTATAGTGGCAACATAAGATTTTCATTTTGAGCAATTAGATGTAAAGATGACCTTTCTCCATGGGGATTTGGAGGAAGAAATATATATGCAACATCCACAAGGGTATAAGATCAAAGGGAAGGAGAAATTAGTGTGAAAATTGAAGAAGATCTCATAAGGCTTAAAACAGGCTCCAAGGCAGTGGTATCTAAAATATGACAGGTATATGTTTGAAAAAGGTTATACTAGATGTCACTCTAACCATTGTGTTTATCTTTAAAGGGAAAATTATGGCAGTTATATTATATTTCTATTGTATGTAGATGACATGCTTGTTTTAGGGTCTAAAATGCAGGAAATAAATGTGCTCAAAGGAAAATTGGTGAATTCATTTGCAAAGAAGGATTTGGGTGTTGCAAAACAAATGCTTGGTATGAGGATATCTAGAGACAAGAAAAATCACAAATTAACATTGTCTCTAAGTGAGTACATAGAAAAGGTGTTGGAAATATTTAATATGCAGAATGCAAAACCAGTTAGTACACCATTGACTGGCCATTTCAAACTAGGTAAGGAGATGTGTCCCAAGACTCGGGAAGAGATGGATTATATGTGTAAAGTTCCATATACATCATCCGTTAGAAGCTTAATGTATGCAATGGTGTGCACAAGGCCTGATATTGCACATGCAGTAGGAGTTGTAAGAAAGTATATGAAAAATCTAGGAAAAGGGCATTAGAAGGAAATGAAGTGGATTCTCAGGTATTTGAGAGGTACCAAATCAAGCATTATGTTTTGGAGGTTCAAACATTGTTCTACAAGGATATGTTGATGCCGATATGGCAAGTGATAGAGATAACAAGAGGAGAACCACAAGGTATGTGTTTATTGTACTAACTGTTAGCTAGGTTTCAAAATTGAAAACATTGTTGCACTTTCAACAACAAAGGCAGAGTATGTTGTTGCTACAGAGGCTAATAAAGAAATTATTTGCTTACAAAGGTTTATGGATGAATTGGGAAAGAATCAAGAGATGGGAAGTTTATATAGTGATAGCCTTTGTGTCATTCATCTTGCAAAGAACTTAGAATTTCATTTTAAAACTAAACACATACTACTCAAATACCATTTCATACGGTTAATGTTGGTAGATGGACAGTTAAAGCTGGAAAAGATACACGCTAGACAGAATCATGCAGATATTTTAACAAAAGTTGTAACCAAGGAGAAACTGAGATTCTTCTCAATTTTAATTGGTCTACAAGTATGATATTGAAGATGAGAAACATCCAAGTCCAATTGGAGTCATTGTGTGTTGGGCGTGTGTTATATTCTTGCCATGACTAGCCCCATAACCTACCTATGGTTTTGTGCATGGACTTCACACATGGTTTTGGGAATGATGGTTTTCTGCCTGTGGTCTTTTGTAGATCTGGTCATGGGAACTATGGTTATGTTCTAATCCAAGGTTAATGGACTGGGGTTTATGGATGATTTGACATGTATATATATGTATTGTAACATTGAAAGGAATATAATGAAAAATCAATCTAGTAGTCCCGGTTTTGGGATCCGAGTGAAAATCTATGTGTTTATCTATTTTATTTTTTATGCTCTCGTCATTGTATATTTTATGTTTTTAAGAATTTGATTGCAGGTAATTTATGTATAGGGTTAAAACCTACATTTAGCATCGGAGTTGTTTCAGCTTCAAGGGGATGCCTTTGTTGCTAATGGGTTTTGCTCAAGCCTATGGTAGACCTTGTTCAATGGGAGATCTACAGGATCGATTCTTGTTGTGAAAGAAGATGGCAAGTAGTGGAAAGATAGAGATCGAGAAATTTAATGGTCATACTTTTGAGTTGTGGAAACTCAAGATGGAGGATCTACTAGTGGATAAATATCAGTTTATCATGGTAGATCTGGGTACTAAACCAACAACAATGTCTGATGAAGACTAGAAAAAGTTGGATCAGAAAGCAAAGAGGACAATACAATTGTGTATCTCAGATTCAATATTGTTGAAAGTATCAAGGGAAGCTTCAGTAAAGGCTTTGTGGGACAAGCTAGGGAATTTGTACCAATCTAATTCTTTGGTGAATAAATTGTTCCTACGGAAAAAAGTTGTATAACCTGAGGATGAAGGATGGAGACTCGGTGACATAGAATTTGAACGCCTTTAATATTGTGGTAAGCTAGTTGCTATATGTTGATATTAAAATATCAGATGAAGATAAGTGCATCAGTTTGTTATGTTCTCTACCAAATTCGTGGGATAGTCTGGTTGTTGCAATAGGTATAAATACAACTACCTTGCATTTTTACGAAATAGTCTCATCCTTGATGTCAGAGGAGATGAGACAGAAAAATATGGATGGCTATAATGGTGATGCCTTGTCTGTACAAGAACAGTCCCAAAATAGAAATAAAAATAATTCTTCGAGCAAGAGATCTAAATCTCCAGGAAACCCTGTAAAGTTGTGCTGGAAATGCAGAAAGGAAGGGCACTTCAAAAAGGATTGTAGATCTAAAGCTCCTGAGAAAGGAAATGGATCTGATGATTTTACTTCTATAGAGGTGAAAACCACCTCTAATGAAGGAGGAGATGTGTACTTGGCTTCTTCTTCAAGTACACATGTAGATCATGAGGCATGGTTGATTTACTCAAGTGCATCCTTTCACTTCACTCCCCACAGGGATTGGTTCTGTGAGCATGATAAATATGATGGTGATGATGTATTCTTAGGGGATGATAGGAAAGCTAGAATCTTTGGACGCGGAAAATTCAAGTTGAAGTTAAAAGGTGGAAGGATTATAACACTTCTAGGTGTTCTGCATATTTCTGCATTAGCCAAAAATCTGAATTATGTAAGCAAGATGGATGATGCAGGTGTAAAAATAGTGTTCGAGAAAGATACCTACAAGAGGTTTGGGGAGAACTGGTATTGATGTGAGGAGTTCGAATTAGAAATCTATGCAAGCTTCTAGGTAGCACTATTATTGATGGGTGTAACAGTTTTGTGGTTCCTAAAAGTGCAACAGAAAATCTAGTGATCTTTGGAGAAAACACCATGCTATGGCATCAAAGGCTTGGACATATTGGAGAGAAGGGCCTTTGAATACTTCATGGTAATGGTATGGTATGAGGTATATCTAATTTCTCTCTGGATTTCGATTTCTGTGAACATTGTGTTTATGGGAAGCAGAATCGAGTGAGTTTTCCCTCTATTGCTAAGAAGGTAAAAGGGATATTAGAGCTTGTTCACAGTGAAGTGTTTGGACCGGTGTCAGTTCCATCACTGGGTAAATATGTGTACCATGTATCATTTATACATGACTTCTCAAGGAATACATGGATATATTTCCTCGGGAAGAAATATGAAGTCTTTGACAGGTTTAAAGAATTTAAGGCTTTGGTGGAAAACTAGACAGAGAAGAAGATAAAGGTGACAAGGACAGATAACGGTGGAGAGTTCTGCAAGAAGGAATTTGAAGAGTTTTGTAATAAGTGTGGTATAACACAACTGAAGACTACTCCATACATACCTCAGCAAAATGGAGTTGTAGAAAGAATGAACAGGACGTTGATGGAAAAGGCAAGAAGCATGCTCAATGGTGTCGTGTTAGGTCTACAATTTTGGGCAGAGGTGGTAGAGACTGCATGTTACTTGGTCAATAGATCACCTTCATCAATGTTGGAGGATAAGACTCCATAAGAGGTATGGACTGGTAAGAAACCCTCTCTTTCACATCTGAGTGTATTTGGTTGTGATGAATATGTACATGTTCCAAAGGAGAAAAGAACCAAGTTGAATAGTAAATCTGAAAGGTGCATCTTTATTGGATATAAGGATGGTTTAAAAGGTTATAAGCTTTGGAACCCAGAAACAAGGAAGGTTGTGTACAGCCAAGATGTGGTGTTTAGAGAGGTGAAAGATGTTATTAAACATGAATTCCTACTAAAGGAACCTGAGAAGATAGAGTTTAATCTAAAGGAGAAAGAATCAAACTCTACAGCAGAAGAGGAATCAAAAGATGAAGAGCCACAAACTCTAGCTGTGAGAAGATCAGTTTGAGAAAGAAGGCAGCTAGAAAGGTATAGTCCATCTGCTTTCTATTCAAATTTTGCTTTATCTATTACTAATGATGATCCCAGAACTGTCAGCGGGGTAGTAGATTAAGAGGATGACAAACTCTGGAAAGAGGCCATGGTCGATGAAATGGCATATTTGGACAAAAATGAGGCTTGGGATCTGGTGGAGTTGCCAGTTGGAAGGAAATCCATTGGAAGAAAATGGGTGTTTAAGAAGATTATGAATGCAGAAGGCTAGGTGGAGAAATAAAAAGCTTAGTTGGTAGCAAAAGGTTATTCCCAAGTGTTAGGAATTGATTCTGGTGACATTTTTTCTCCTGTTGCCAAGGTAGATTCTATTAGATTAATTTTATTATTTTTGCTACTTTTTATTTTGAGGTAGAACAAATGGATGTGAAGACAACATTTCTTCACATGGATCTAGAAGAAGAGATCTACATGAAGAAACCTGAAGGCTTTGCAGTGAAGGGTAAGAAAGAACTGGTATGTAGGTTAAAAAATTCTTTGTATGGGTTAAAACAGTCACCAAGGATGTGGTATCATAAATTTGATACATATATACGAGGACTTGGCTTCACCAGAAGCAAAGCAGATCACTATGTGTAGTTTAAATTAATTGGTTACTGTGTTATTTATTTGTTCCTGTATGTGGATGCTATGTTGTTGATTAACAAAGAAATTATCCAGGAATTTAAGACCCAATTGTCCTCCAAATTTGACATGAAATATCTTGGTGCTGCAAACTATATTTTGGGAATGGAAATTAAATGAGATCGGGAAAAGAGGAAGCTTTGGTTAAACCAGAGGATGTATGTCGAGAAAATATTGCAGAGGTTTAATAAGCAGGATAGTAAACCGGTAAAGTTTACTATTCTTGTAGGTGTAAAATTATCTGTTGAACAGTGTCCCACGACACAAGAAGAGGAAGAGGAAATGTCCCATGTTCCATATGCAAGTGAAGTCAGTAGCCTGATGTATGCGATGGTTTGTACTAGACCATACATTTCACATGCATTGGGAGTATTGAGTAGGTTTATGTCAAAACCAGGGAAGGAGAATTAAACAACAGTGGAGCGGGTTTTCAAGTATTTGCATGGCTATAGTGATTATAGTTTGTGCTACCAAAGAAGACAAAGATTGGACAGAGTTTTGGACATTCGTGGCTTTGTTGATGCAGACTGGGCTGGAGATCTGGATCAGAGAAGATATACAAGTCGGTATGTGTTTAACCTATTTGGAGGTGCAGTCAATTGGATGAGTAAGAGATAGTCTGTAGTGGAACTTTCAATTACAGAGGCAAATTACATGGCAGCCACTCATGCAAGCAAGGAAGCAGTTTGGTTGCAGAGATTGTGTTCAAGTGTGGGGTTAGTACATCGAGCTATAAGGATAGACTGTAATAGCCAAAGTGAAATTTTCTTGGAAAAGAACCTTGCTTATCATTCAAAGACAAATCACATTGATGTTCAGTATCACCTTGTAAGGGATATGGTTGAGGACAAGAAGATGTTGCTAGTAAAGGTGGACACTTTGAAGAATACTACAGATGCTTTGACAACGACTATAAGCACTGAGAATTTATTTTGGTGTAGAGAAACAATGGGCGTTGTAGGGCTGGACCAATGACTAAGCTCTCTTGTGGCCCGATGTGGAAATAAAACAACAAGTGGGAGAATGTTGGGTGTGTGTTATATTAGATGGGTGGACCTACCTATGGTTTTATGCATGGATTTTGCACATGGTTTTAGGCATGATGGTTTCTGCCAATGGTATTTTGTAGATCCCATTAAGGGAACTACGATTATTTTCTAATCTAGGTTTAATGGATTAGGGTTTATGGATGCTTCATCATGCATATCTATGTATTTTAATATTGAAATGAATATAATGAAAAATCAATCTGGTAGTTTCGGTTTTGGGATCCAGAGGGGGAATATTTGTGTTTATCTATTTTATGTTTTATGTTGTTGCCATTGTATATATATACTTTTTAAGAATTAGTTTGCAAGTAATTTTTGTAAAGAGTTAAAACCTACATTCCCAGCAAGTGAAGCAACGATGGAGTTTATATAATCAATCTCCAAGTGGGATATTATTGGTAATGGAGCCTGATTAACTCCCTGATTGTTCAAAGGTTTTTTTGTTTCAGTTGTGTTGGATATCTATTCCTAACGGGGCGGCAACATTGTTTGTATGATCCTCCCCTACCTGGGGCTTGGGACAGTGCCCATGAAGCTAAAAATAGATGAAAATTTGCCTTGTAAATTATTCTAATTTCGTAGTCAATTTGATTCGTTCATTAGGTAGATGATCTAATAGTAGAATTTATGTTAACTTATGGTTTTTTTCCCTAGAAGGAAACCATCAATTTATATGAGGGAATTGTATTATGGTTGTGTATTATTGTTCTAATTGTTTTCTAGATAGTATTATTCTAATATAACTTATTTAAAGACATAAAATACCAATATATTTTCCTTTTTTCAAAAAAAATCTTCGGTAGAGGCTCTAAGTGCTATTTATCTCCATTCCATACCCACCCAAAATAAGTCCTCTAAAATTTATAACATGTTTATTTGGTAGCATGTTCGAATTTGATTTATTGGTGTCTAATTGTTCCTTTCTGCTATAAGCACAACCTCCATGTCCTTGGACACATAGTATTGATATATTCAATAAATCTCAAGAGAAAGAGAGAGGAGATAGTTTGAGAGCGAAGAGGAAATTACAATGAATCTATTGTAAGTTATATCTCTTCATTTTGTTGGATAATATAAAAGGAAGGATTGGTTGTTTGTCCATGGATGTATCCCAAATTGGGTGAACCACGTATGTATGTGTCTTTCTTATTTGATGCATTTCTGTGTTTGTGTTTCTGCAATATTTTATGTGTTTCATTTTCTATTAATTAATTTCTAACACTTTTACTAAATCCTATTATCAAGAGTTTGTTGTGCCACATATAAAGTATTCCCATCCTCAG
This sequence comes from Pinus taeda, assembly GCA_000404065.3. Classification (NCBI taxonomy): domain Eukaryota; kingdom Viridiplantae; phylum Streptophyta; class Pinopsida; order Pinales; family Pinaceae; genus Pinus; species Pinus taeda. The sequence continues at coordinate 81,334 of APFE030009089.1, forward strand.
TTTCTATGTTTCCATTAACAAAACCATATGGATTTATGATGCCATAGGAAGCACCATAGACACTCAATTCTTGAACATGTGAGGTAGAAACTATGAGGAAAAGAACAATCATGTTCCTTGATTATGGAAGCATCTTCTGCGGTTGATAATAAACATGTATTTCCTCCATTAGGAATTTCCTTGTATTACTAACCATTTATGGTCTCATAAACCCATCATAGAAACAAATTCACGATCCTTATAATCACACCATCTAAAACTCACAACTCTCTAGCTTTTCAAGACCTAATTATTCTATTGCGTTATAATGATAGAAACATAAAATGTTCTTGCATTTTTCATAGTGTAATAATTTATCATCTAACCTGAAAAGGAAACAAGAAATCAACCCTAACTTTCTCTACTAGGTAAAAATTTCAGCTATGCAACTTCTTGAAAAGATGCAAACAATTGAGCTTTGATCCTTTCTCATCTAATGACAAGTTTTCCTATTGAAGGAAGAGACACCAACTCTATTTGCATCCTAGTCAATTTTGTATCAAATTATTCATCCTCTCTTGACCCAAAAGATGACCCACTACCAGTTGAGTCTAGGTTGAAGCTATTAGTACTCATTGTTGCTTGTTCCATTAGATATGGAACTTGGTTTTGAGAGCAGGAATACTAGTGTCTCTGCAAGCATAATATTACTCCCACTTTCTACAATTTTTTGCAAAATGGAAAATATTTTCGTGTTGGATACCTCTTGTACCTCCAAGGATAACTCGAAATTCAGCTTTTATGGTTTCTAGAAAATCCTCTTGTTGTTCAGACATCCATTCTGCACTTATATCAAGCCCTCAATACATGGAAACTCTAATTTTATGCCATGTGCCAATCAATATATCCATGAGTGTACATTATCAAGCTATCAAATATATGGTTTGGAATAGAGTTTGGTAGCCATATACTAAGAAAGAGAGATGTCAGAATACAAGGAAAGACTGAGACTAGAGAGCCATAGTGCCGTGGGAACCAGTGGATTCCCTCAACATAGTCTTAAGTACTTGAAGGAGATATGACCCTCTCAACAATGATGTGACACAAGAATGTCACTTAAGTCTACAGGGCAGTAAGCTACTCCAAGGGACAGTTCAATAAATATCTAAGACCCATTGTTCTGACACTGACATCTCAAAGGAACTTTCCTGTGGTTCAGGCAGAGGCCTTGTTGAGTACCATCCTTCCAAGAAACATTGATCTCCAAAGGGTGAAGTTCATGTTATAGTGCAGGAACAAGGTGGCCATCCGAAAGAAAACTTAATGAGTGGATGGTGTAGGATTTCTATTGAACCGTGCCATTGAATTGCATATTAATACAAGATGTTCTATGGTGAAAATTAACATTTGAATTATGTATATTATAATATTCAATCATGTGACCAGTAATGCATGATTTGTTGCAAATTAGAGAAGCTTACTAACAATAATTCCAAATTATGTTTTTGCTGACACTACAAAGATAGGGAAACATGTAATGATTTATTAGCTCGAACTTGACATGTATTAACCTACAATTGTTTCCGACAGACATATGTAGTTTACTAGATAATATCAAAAATTACCATAACATATAGATGTCTTTAAGGGATTTGTCTAACTACCTTAACTGCACAGTCATAATTAAGTTACATCCATAGTCAGATTCCCAGTGTAAGAGTATGCGACTAACTATCTTGTTACATAAGGAATGCAACTGCACTGCATCTAAAAGCCTAATAATTATTGTAGTTTGTATGCTTGAGAAATCATCAAGAACCCATGAATCCATGAAACACAATATTCATGCACATTTAACCTTGGCATTGCAACACTAATTTCATTTAAATATGAATATGATGAATACCCAAAGAATAGAAACCCTTATTAGAAGTAAGAGCACATACCAACCTTATAGAAACATAAGCAAGAGTGCAAAAGAGCATGGAGATATTATGGCTTCAACAAACAGGAGTAGATTTATTACTCAATATTTCTAGGCAAGAAATCATATTATTAACAGGCATCACAACAATGAAATGGAATATAAGGAAGGAATAATACTTATCCTTTAATGTTGGAATTGGAAACTGGGATGGGGACTCTAAATTTCTACCCAACCATAGATGAGTTGCAACTGAATTCACTTGCAATTGTCAACCTTGAGCTAGATTCCAGAGCATGAGTGAGGGACTTGCTTGTGGGATGAGACGCCAAAGGAAAATCCTATCCACCTTTAACTAATTCACCATACTTAAATCACTCAAGCTCACATCCAGTTTTAGGAGTTTTGGAAGCCTCCTAAGCTCTCCAGAAATTGTCCAACAAGCTTGTTTTTGCTTAGATCTAATATTATAACTAATTCTTGAAGATCACCCACATTGTTGGGAATCGAACCACCAATAACGTGAGCTCCTCGATATTGATCCTGGAAAGAAAGAACATAAATTCTTAATGTCCCTTTATATAATGGCGAGTTGGGTACTAGAGGTGGAACATCGATATGTGAAAAACTTCCTCAGCCTCTAGAACTCCAAAATCGAAGAGATAAAGAAAAACTATTCCTTCCATAGATGAGATTATTGGAATACTTGATAACCCATCAGAGAACCACTCCTATGATGTGACACACTCTCTACGTTGTTTTGTTTACATTACCACTTATTTCCTCTGTCAGCTTGAAATTCCCCACAGCAAATCAAACTCCTGTAGCTTCCTTCATTCCTACTTGGTACCTCTAAGATTTTGTGTTCTGACCTCAATTCTCGATCTCTCCTGCTCCCTCTTCAAGTTATTATGTTTGCATCCTTCTTTGTCTCCCCTCCAACATTGAACTATTCTCCTTACCACGCATAATATTGGGTAGATTGTAGTTAATAACTCATGGTTCTAGGATTCTTGATGCCATTCTAAAAGAGTGAGAGTTGTAATATAAAGTACTCATCTCCACTAACGTTAATCAAAGGATATTTTTTCTAATCAAAGTGGTTTTTTTTTTTTTTTTGAAAATTGTAGCCGAATTCAAACTCCTACAAGTATCCCACAGACAATCGTGGTACTCACTATGCAATCATGATGTTGGGAAGGAAAGGAGAGGGAGGAGAAGGGTAGTTTCAATGGCTAGAAAGAAAACTTAATAAGCAGTGTGAGACATTGATTTAGTAAGAGGCAGAGTAAATACTCCCATACTCTGCTTCCTCAGGAAATTAGTATCATGTGATTCTGCAAAGAAGATGAAGGAGGTCCACTGCCATTCAAGATGTCATCTCCAAAATTTTCCCGCTTTGGAGAATTTACCTCACCTCCATTCTCTATTTCCTTCGATCCCACTTCCCTGGTAGTTATTTTTTAATCTGGCCTGATTCCTTTTTTACTAATTCTCATTGCTCCAATTGTCTTATGTCCCCTAATTTTTCTGTTGGTTAGCCTTGTCATCCTTAGTTTTTTTTTATGTCTACCCATCAAGTCTTATAGGAAAATCACCATGGTGCCACTTAACCCTCTATCCCTTGCTTTCCACCTTTCATCCTCCATGGCTTCCACCAAACAAGTCCACATGCCAAGCAATTTCCCCCCTCCACCTCAGCTCTAGAATCCCTGTCCCCAACTTAGACCATTTAATTTAATTATATTTAAAATGTTTATAATAAAGGGAAATGTAATCAGGATATCATAAAATATGATAAGTAATGGAAGAAAATTATAGATGATTAAATGTTATAAATTATTAATTGATTATTATTAAACGATTATTATTTATAAAATAACTAGTACTTAATTACAAGATCTATTAATTAATTAAACTATTAATAAAAATTAACATTGAGTAGTAAATAGTTATAATAATGATTACTATTTTTAATTATTAATACTAATTATTAAGACTATCATTATTAATCTATATTAAGATTTAGTTATATTAAGATTAAGATTAAGGGTTAGTATTTGATTAAGATTAAGGATTAATTAGTATTCCATTAATAATTGGATTTAATAATAATAGTTTTTAATACTTTAAAATTAATAAATTAACTCTTCAATAATTATTCAAAATTACAATAAAAACTTAAAAATGAGGATAATAATAAATATTATTAAACAAGCCGACCTTCATCTCATCCTTAAATCAACTCACCTCATAACTATTTAAATCTCTCATTTAAGTTCTTCTACTATCAACATTCAAGAAGTCCTGATGATGGATCCCTGTTGGGATTTGAAACATTGACGAAAATGGTTTTTACTATGGGTTCTCTGGTAACTAACTCAAAAGTATGGAAGCAACTAAAAAAGGGGTAAAAACAATTGCTCAATAAAGAAGTGTAGTGTTTGACACATGTGTTCAAAATTCAATTCATTAACTTGGTGGAGCAAAGGAGGGTGTTTAGGATTGATGAAAGAATAGCAATGATTTTAAAGTGTGGAAGCATTGAGTAAAGGGGAAAAAATGTTTTCTTAACAAATGATAAATCTATAGTGCTTAACAAATTCAGTAATAGTTTGATTCATTAATTTGTCAAGAATAAAACATATTCAAGTTTTTTTTTTTATCTATTAGACTAACCTAAGTACCCACGGGGGATTTGAACCGGTGACCTATCGCAAGGAGTGCCTTAACAAGGCACCCATTCACCGTCAATCCAAAGCCCTGTGGGCTTAAAACATATTCAAGTTGTTGAGAGAAGGAGTAGAGAAATTGTTGAGAAAACAAGTTCAAAATGAAATTATTAAGCAAAGGAAAAAAAATAACATCGAGAAAGGATAAGTAAGACTTTATTGATTAAAGGGTTAGATTAAATCAGAAATTGTGAATTTGACTAAGTGAAGATTTGGTGAACTGTTGATGGTCCAAATCTTACCACTGACAGTTAGGGGATCTCCCTGGTGTAGAATCCCAAGTAGACTCAACACCATTTGGTATGGGAGTCCCATCTGGTATGTGGGCCTGACTACCACCATGTTGTTTAGAGATTCATTTTGGACAGCTAAAACTTTTGATAAAAATAAGTGAAGCAGCTTTATGGAAACCCAACATATGAGATGTTGCGAACATAACAATAACTAAATAACATACATGAATCTTAAAAGAAGCAATGTTAGCAAAACATCAATTAAAATGTATGTACAAGGATAAATATTTGTTATCAACTATGAATTAGTTCCTAATAAAAAACATGAAAGCATTAAAAAGCATATAATCCCATGTATGATATGTGCTTAAATGAAAAAAGCAGTTAATTATTGTAAACATAATGAAAGCAAAATATATGCCATCAAATCACTACAAGAAGAGTCATACAATCTTCAATAACACATGTAAGGAATTGCATACTTAGGCTCAAAGAGCTTCAAACATTAAGCTAAAATATTCACAACACCATCACATGAAATGTCTGTGAAATCCATTAGTGGAGATGCAAAGCCACCACTTGAATCCTCAAAACATCTATTAGCTCTCAAACAATATGTGCAAGTCAAGTCCAAAATTATATCTCCTTTGCATCTAGCCATGAGGGTTTCTTTATAGAAGGTAGAGTGACCTTTCACCTACCTGATCTTTCACTTACCCTCATGACTCTTCAACTTCCACATGACCTTTCACATTCCATGTGATTCTCTACTTTATATCCTAATTCACTTTTAACAAAATAAAAACTACACTAATATTAAGGAAACTAAAAATTTTCAATCAACCAACCTAGTGATGGAAAGTTATGGAACATCTATGTGTAGATCTCAAACCAAGTATGCTTGCCAAAGCTTGTATTCGCCTAGAATGGTTAGGACCTTGTGTTGTATCTCATCCCCATATCTAGTAAGGCATTCTAATGCATATGGTACGAAGATTGGCTTCTTAACTTGTATCTGACTCAATAACATGGCAACCTTTCTTTGTAGCTTCACAGACTCAACTACACATTGTGCAATTACTTCTTTTGTAGCTTCCAAATTGCCTCTTGTAGTAGCTTGCTTAATTAGGTCCAATATTGCTTGGATCCCTTGCTTGACGTATTATCTTGATCCATTTTCACATAGTGCACCTATAAAAGGTAATTTTTGCACCTTGACAAGAGATTCCAACCCATTATACAAGGCCTTTATAAGAATCCATCACTTTTTCCAAATATATGATTAACTTATCATGTGATCGCAACTTGATTTCGACGTCAACTTTATTCTTATCTATTTTTATCCAACACTTCCTTGGGAGATCTTCAGGTGCATTAGGATACTTGGTGGTCCATTCGTACATAAGATCTACTACTAACGAGGCTAGTTTGATCGTTATTTATTTTTCTTGTACTTCACTTTGCATGTCGGGGAATGGAGCCATAACTTGATGCAGGCCCAACATCTCATTGTAAACAAGGTGCATTATCTCTTCTAGCACTTTGACTTCTTCAAGAATGGGTATTTTCTAGTCTTCACCTCAAGAGTTTGAAGTCATCAAAGTTTGGTTTTCATTTTGCAACTAAAGAATCCTTTACTTATAGGCATACAAATTTTCTTTCAAGTCTTCATTTTCTTTTGTTAATCAATATATATTTCTTTATGTAGCAGCTGCAAAGGAGGTTCCAGTGGAAGCTATCATTCCAGGGTTCATCATGGTGTCCATTACTATCTCCCTTTCTATAACAACTGATATGGGCTTTACCGGGTTCTTGGCAAAGCACCTGTGCCTTTCCTACATGATCTTTCGTTAGACTTGGTCAAAGGTAAGCCTAGAGATATCCAATACCTCTTCATCTTCCTCCTCCATGATGCTTAATTCCTACAACAAGAAATGTCCACCTATGATAGGGGTAGAAGGTGGAATATTCAAAGTGGGCAACTCCAACTTCATTTATGATCCCTTTGACCAATTATCTCCCATTTATTTATCTTCCTATTCCTTGTCAAGTGGATCTCGTCCAAGCTACTTGGCTAAGGCCTCTTCCTGCTGCTTGGTTTCATCATCTTCCTTTCTCTTAATTTCTTCTTCTTCTTCTTTTATTTTTTGTTCTTTTTCTCTTCTTCTTTTTTCTTCTTTAACTTTCTTTCTTAGCTATTCCTCTTCTCTCTTTTTCTTCATTGCCTCTTCTTTCCTCTTTTTCATTGCTTCTACATTCTTTCTCTTTATGGACTCCTTTCTTTTCCTCTTTTTTTTTCATGATTTCTTCTTCTTGTTGTTTCTTTCTCAACTCTTCCTCCTCTTTCTTTATTTGCATTTCTTCTTCTTCCCACTTCTGCTTAGCTTCCTCTTCCTACTACTTCCTTTTGGCTTCTTCTTTATCATTCATTTGCTTCTTTTTCTTTTCTTTATTGGTTTCCCACTCTTGCTTACTCTTGAGAATGGTTGTCCTTGCTTCCAAGCTCATGCTTTCTTGCTTTTCATGTTCTAATTACTCTACCTCTTCATATTGCAAGGTTGATTCCAGTACCTTGGAAGCATTATAAAACAATTTCACATTGTCCTTCTCTTTATCGATGAATGAAGCATATGCCCATCTTGCAGTGTGCCATGGCGATACCCCTTGGGTCATATTTGTGGAAACTTAAGTCAATGGAAGCATTATACGTCCTTAGTTTCCATTTCCACCTACTTAACGCTTTTAATAGTGTAGGCTCTGATGTCTAATGGGAACATAGGCCACGGTCCCTTCTCTCCTTTCACCAAAGTCTTGGAAAACCCAATGGTGAGCTAGTAAGCCACCTCCTACAATACCACTTTGTCTGTAACAAATGTAGGGAGAGCATGAGGAGGCTTGTAAGCACCAACAAACATGATATAAGTAGTATCACCACTAGGAAACCGGTCTATTATATCATGAAGGGAAGTCTTAACTCTTCCAAACATGCACAGAGGTTCTTCACCGAAAATTACAATATATAGAGGAGAGATGAAATACTTTTCTATCTTCTCATACATTACTTTATACCTCGTGCTCCATAATCTCTTGCAATAAATATGTACAGGGGAATCTTCTTCAGGAGTCCACTTTAATCCTAGGCTTTCAAAGTCACACTTTGCACATACTACATCTGAAAGGTAAGAATCCATATAAAACTCTGATTGTTCTCCCTCTGCTAGAGTCTTTGTTGCACGAACATTTGATTTGAGGGATGATGTGAGTATACTTGCCCAGCTGAATATTGTCCCTTTTGTGTCACATGCATGTATCAAGGGGACTCATGCTTCTTGAAAGGTTTCACTGCTTGGTTTGCCACAAATCTTGTTCATTATAGCATTCATCATTTGGTAAACTTTCCTGAGGGATTTTGTCCTGTAAATTCCATCTACTCTATGCCTGAACTTATTTGGATCTTGCCATCAAGACTTCAACACATCTTGGGCAGATCCATCAAATCTAGTTAACCATTTGCTATTGAAAGATTCCTGATGCTTGGGTGACTTATAATAATTTTTATGTTTTGAGGTTATAAATGATGCCACAATTTCTTCACTACGCCCTTTGACTATGCACTGCTCTTCACATGTGTGTGGAAGAATCCACTATATTGTCTCTACACATGGGAAGACTGGTGGATGTGTTGCAACCTTGTGTAGCCAAGAATTCTTCACATTGATGTACACATGGAAGTCCTCCTCATATTGTGGAATATCTTTCCTTGAAAACTTTGAGTAGATGTCTCCCCATGTGAGCTTTGTTTCCTTATCAATCTAAGAATTAGTATCACCATAAACAAGCGATTTCAAAGGGCTATTTGCAACTCTCTTTATGCTGCTCTCCACCATGCCATAGTTTTTGTCGAATCCTGTTATGATAGGCAGAACCATCTCTCTAAAAGAAGATAAAATCTTGAGGCAAACTAAGTTGTTTGTTCCAAACATCTCGAAGATATTCATCAATGAGGCAAATGTTAGCTTATATCAATGTTAATCACTAATTGCACAAGAAAAAGAAAGGTCTAAGTCATGCTTAGGAATGCCAATGGTTAGGTTAATCGACCTTTTTAGGGAGGAATTCTCTTTGCAGGTCGCAATTTCAAGTTATAACGAAGGTGACTTTTTGTAATCGCAGTGGCACTGAGGGTTGAAATTGTGCTTTGTGAACTAGAAGAATGGGCAAGATGGGTCTAGTTGCAGGTTTGGTTTATAGAGCAAGTCGCAATTTAAAACTATAGTGTTGATGGAGGCTAGGATTGTGATTTTCACCCTAGGTATTCTTGTGATTTAAAACTCTAGTGAAGATCGTATCTCCATATATCAATCAATATGGACTGTGACTGCAATATATGACCTCAGCTTAGTCACAGTCCAAAATTTCTATCGCAAGTCGCGATCTAATATAATAGTTTTTGTGAGAATAAGATATGATTAGTGATGAAGGGAGAAGAGAGTGCAAGCTTAGTCACAAACCAAGTTTAAATTTTCACTATATAGTAAGAATGTGACTAATGAGGGTTTGCATATTGTCATATTGCAAGGGAGGTGCACGACTTTGAATGCATTAACAAAAGGATTTATGTCAAAACAAATGTAAATCCATTTAAGCAAAGGCATATATTTCAAAACCATGACTCCTATGATGGCGCCGACCATTATATAATAGGATTTAAAACCCAACAACAAGCATACTCCCCTTCAAACTAAAGAACATAGTTCACAATCCATAATCCCATACAATTCTAGCCATTAATGAATATATGAAATTGAGTTAGGGGTTTTAGTTAATGGGCTGGATTTGGGTGGCTCAATATAGTAACCATAAGAAAATTAATAGGGATTCAATTCATGTCTGAGGTAAAATATTTGTTAATAAAACAATAGGCTAGGGTTAGGACGTGTGAAGCCACAAGTGTCGAGCCATGGGATTAGTAAAAGAATTGATGTTTGCTTGAGAGCATGATTCTATTAGTTCATACAAGGTCGAGGGAAAGAGAATGGTGGTTGGGCGTAAAGGTAATAATAGGAGAGCACATGTTGGCGTTTATAAGCACGCAAGGATGTGGGCAATGAATCGAACTAACACTTGGAAAGGAGAACAAAAACAATGATTACAAGAAGATGAATTACTTACCAGGAGATCACAATTACATATGATAACCAGATGAGAGGTTTGCATGCTCAACAGTGAAGGCAAAGCGAAATGGAATGTGGAGGTGACGTTGTTATATAAGTGGTGACATGTGTGGGAAGTCGCAACTCAGTAGTGTGCACTAGCTTTATTGCATGCGCTAGAGACAGTCAAGTCACAGGTTGCATCTCTAGGTGACATTGCCAATTCACTGTAAATTAAAAATGTGACTTGCGACTAAAGGATGTGGGGAGGTTAAGGCAAGTCTCAAATTGCACTTTCAGTGGCTAGGGAGACTAGCACTGCAAGTTGGATTGCGACTTGCAACTAGGGTAGCAAAACACAAGTCTTCAAACTTTTAAGTCTAGACTTACTAGGATACAATGAAACCCTAGATAGGTCAAAGAAGGTTCAAACCCTAAGAAACCCTAGGAAAAGTGTGATAGGAGATTGAGTAAAGAGGGTCTCCAAATTTTTGAAGTGATAAAAAATCTGGTGTTGTTGTAATAGCTACAACATGAACAAATAGTCATTGTGTTGTATGATGTTTCCTTAAAAAAGAAAAGACAAGGATCAACATCTCTTCACTAGGTAAAGGATAACTCACTTAATTGACTAAAGGAGGGCTTCTTCCACTAAAAGCAAGAGAGTTATGCCATATTTGGAGGAAAATAATAGATTTAAAGGGAATTTGGCCAAGTGTGGGTTTGTCGAGCAAAGGGTTATTGTGATCAATGAACCATGTTCAATGAAATAGAGAAACAAGATTGCTTCGATTCCCTAAACAAAAGAGATCTCATGAGCAAAGGCTAGTCTTGCTTATTATGCAAAGGAGACTAACTTGATTTAATGATTAATATTTCTATTGCAAAATAAGAACTCCAAAATTATCCTTAGAATAAATAGAGCTAATTGTTGTGTCCATAAATATATAAAAACAATTATAGTGTGCCTAAAATATGTGATCTTGTTTAGAGAATCTTCGGCGAAATCACATAGATAATCATTTGTCGACGTGTTTCGAACCAACCAGTGTGGTCATCGGGACAAAGTTGTCCTGACGATGAACCACACTGGTTGGTTCGAAACACGTCGACAAATGATTATCTATGTGATTTCGCCGAAGATTCTCTAAACAATGTTATGGATCACAAAAGTCTAAATTCCTTAATATATGATCTTTTCATTAACTAAATATTACACACAAATCATGCACAAAATTTCCTAATATTTACAAGAATTCCTTACTTATTTTCTGGACTTTCTTATTTCTTAAGGAGATCCTCGTGAAAGCTCTCTCAAATTCAACAAAAGTTCAATTTTAACAAAAGTTCATTTTTAACCAAAGGAAATACCAATATGCTTTCTTTAGTTTTGATCCTAAAATCTAATTATCTCTCCATCTAAAACTATTTTTAATATTTACCCTTCGTATTTAAACATGTATCATTAAATTTTACTTTCCTTAAACATTTAAATCATAATCTCACCCTTTTCTCTAACAATTAACTTAATCCTAACTTCATTGCGTTCATTAAAAAGATTTAAATACTTAATGATTTAATGGTTAAGCAAATCTTCTTTCTTCCTCATCCACTACTCAATATTTAAATTATTTTACTTATAAATTAATTAAATAAAAACATTCATTTTTTAAAATTTATTATAACACCTTATTTTAGTTTAGATGGATTTGGAAAGAAGCATTCTTTCTGAAAATATTTTTTAATATTTCGTTTAAATATTATATGATATGTATATTAACTGAATCTATTATACCATTTTCGACATTGATTTTAGAAGAACATTCCCTTGAACATGCTCTTTTAATATAGTTTATAAAGTATTGTCTCATGTTTACGTTCATTCTTTTTAATATATTTTTCGATGGTCAAAATGGATAGGTCTGCTCTATAATATAAAATTGTTAGAAGGAAGGAATCTTATAATATTATTTTAATACATTGTTGGGCTAAAATCGAAGTGCAAGTGGCCCATTTGGAACATACCTAACTTGAGTTAGGTTGCTTGGGCGACACCATTTATTATTTATGTAATACCATTCATGTTTTATATTACAAGTTGTGCATAAAAGTCTCATGTATATTTGGTCATGTTTTATATTTCAAGTTGTGCATGAAAGTCTCGTGTATATTTTGGTAAGAACACATTTTCTTAAAGAACCTCTTAAATGTGAGCACAATTCTCAAATTGTGTAATTTAATGATTTATTTATTTTGTTTATTTTAATATTAATTTTTTAATTAATTAATTTAATTTAATTTTATATTTTTATAAAATAGGTAAATGTTTATATATTATTATATTATTATGTAATTTCAGTTGCAATCAAGTCAAATACCAATTAGTTATAAGATTCTTTTTATAATATATATTTAAGTATATATTTTAATATTTTAAATTAATATTAATAAATTTTTGTTATTTAGTATTTTTATTTTAAATAATGAAATATGTGTAAAACAATATATATTCTAAATACTTTCAATTGGGATGAGGGAAGGTGTCAGAGACGACAAGCTTGAGTTGACATGGTTAGTCTAACCATGATTATTACAGTCGTACCCCACATGCTCAAAGCAGGAAGTGAGGTGTCCTTTGTCTTGAATGCATGGGAGGTGGGCTTACGAGGTGGCAGAGGGAGGAATAAGGAAGGGTGGCAGAGTTGGAAAGGGTATTTGACGTGTTGCGCAGGTGAATTGTGCAGTGGAGACGGAAGGCAATGCAGGGCGGAAGGGAGGCGAAGAAACCACATTTGTGGGCTAGCGACGGCTCTCTGGTATGTAGTCCGGTCTCGCCCTTGTTTAATTCATATGTTTTGGTCGGGTTCAAGTGGTAATTCCATGAGCTGGTGGGAGTTCCGTTGGGAGGGAGGGAGAGGCGAGAGGCCACCCTAGTGGGGCTTAACTCAGCTAGGGAGAAACCAAGGGAGGCAAGGGGGGGCTATGGCTCAGCTCTGTGTTGTATTTATATTGCTTTCAAGCAAAAGTTTTGGCATTGGCATGATCGATACTGAGCGGAGATTAGATAAAGGACTCTACCTGAATGCTTAGTCTGAGGGTATTGGGGCTAAAGGGCAAGACACGCCGGGGGGACTGAGTGTAGTCGAGCGAGGCAATGGAGAGCTGTAGGCAGGGGGGTGGGACACTAGCAGTGTGGGAAATTTGCTTAGCGAACCCTGGCATATGGGCATGCAAGGTAGTAAGATTGCAATTAGGGACCTCGAGTGGCATGAGTAACAAAGGGGAGAGCTGAACCTGGGCAGGATATTGCCGGTGGAGGGAGGGGCATGCGAGTATGACAGCACTTACATTGCTTGGCTCTAGATGGGTCTGAAGGCCTGGCTATGGCCGCAAGGGGATGACCAACCATTGCACCTTGGCAAGGGGGAGAGGCATAGTGAAAAGCTAGGGGATCCTTGCTTGGAACCCACTTCCACTGGCCACTTGTTGGCACAGGGATACCTTAACCCGTCATAGGCTAGACAGGGCAGAGAAGCAAGGCATGAGCAGTCATGTCGGGTTGAGGTGGATGAAACAATGAAGCTAACGATGTTGGAATGTCTACAGGGCACAAAGGAACATGGCATGGCTC
>APFE030009097.1:7891-44998 GCA_000404065.3 Pinus taeda
AAGAAATGCTTGTTGAGAATGCAACAAGATGATGGAGCTTAGTGGAAAGGAGTCGCCTTCACTAAGTGGGCCCGCGGCTATTTTTGGCGCAAGTCTATTTTTAGACTATGTCTATTTTTAGACATATGGATCATGTCTATGGATTGCAGGTTGCTGTTTATGGATGATTGATCAAGTTGGAAAAAGTAGATGGACTTCTATTTTTAGACCACAGCGGAGTGACACCACAGCGGAGTGACTGCTCAGTCTAAATATAGAACAGTCAAATATTATTAGCTCATAATAATATTTAGACTATTAACTTTGTCTTATTCCCTTGGAGCACTTCAGGATGAGCTACGGATGTGGTACATGCAGATCCCAGAAGGAAATACGTGGTTACCTATGGGATGACTAATAGTTGCATGCAGGACTTCAGTTAGAACTCAAGTGAGTTGAGTTTAGTGGACTGGAGGTGCAGTTGATGGAGTTGTGTTCAGTTTAGCTTTGTTAAACTGGTTGTATTTAGTCTAACTGGCAAATAGATTAGAGATGAGTTGGGTGAATTAGTTATTAATTAATTCACAAGTTATTAACTCATAATACAACTAATGAATACATCAGTTAACTCAGTTGCATGTCAGTGCATGTTCAGTTCAGCATGGACAGGTGTTAGAGAATCAGATTGCTATCAGTTGTGACTATAGTTGTGCATCAGATCTTGCACAATCAAGGGATTGAGTATGCCAATGAGTTTGCCCACGTATTTTCCCACATTGTAGCTTGTGCTCACGTGATTTAGCCAAGTAAATACGTGGTTGCCTTGGAATTATCATAAGTTCTTGAGCAGGTATTGAGCAGCGGAGGAAGGCAAGCAGCGAAGAGATTTGAGTGAGTGATTGATTCAGATCTGAGCTGTATTGTGTGTAACAGGGGTGGAGATTCTTGTGATAAGTATTGTGCTTTGTAATTTTACATGGCTCAATCATTAATATGCAGATAGTTGGGGTTTTTAGCGAGATGCTTTCCCCGGGATACATACTGTGTTAATGTGTGAATGCTCTTTATGTTTTATTGTTATTGATGCTGCTATATTGATGATCAACGTAGAGGAGCTTATGTATTGTGTATGTTTTCCGCAATAGTACATGATCAGGATAATCTCCATTGAATATGTGTTAAATTATTCAAAATTTCTACAGCTTTGACTAATAAATTAGAAAAGAGGTTAGCCAACTGGACCTTTCGTTTGCTCAATTTGGCAGGCCGTCTTGTTCTTGTTAAATCAATTTTACAGGCGATCCCGAACTACATATATTCAGCTTTGGCTGCCCCAAAGGTGATCTCCAATGCAATCATAAATATTCAAAGGAACTTCCTATGGAGAGGTGCAGAGAAAAAACAGAAATAGGCTCTAGTTGCTTGGGGCAAAATATGTAGGCCAAAAAAAGAGGGTGGCTTGGGACTCAGGGACACTAAGCTCCTTGGGAATGCCTTGGAGCTAAAACTCTCTAGAGATGGATAGAAAACCCTAATTCCCCCTGGGTAACCCTATGGAAAGCAAAGTACATTCCCACCCACTCTCAGGAGCAAATAATAAGGCTCAACGGTAGCATCAAAGGTTCGGTAATCTGGAATCAAGCATGGGAGAATTGCGCAATCATATAAAAACACGATTTCTGGGAAATTGGTAATGGAGACAAGGAACTCTTCTGGGAAGATGTCTGGTAGCAAAGGCCTGAAATCAACAAGAATCAATATCAATTAATTAAATTCGAAATGAAAACCAGAGGTAGGAGTAGGGTCTGTCATTATTGGAAAACTAGTGCTGAAGGGGACAGTTGGGGAGAATGGATTGATCAAAAAGACTGGGATACCCATATCAACCCTCAAGTTTGGCCTGAGCTTTCAACTGAACTCCAAAAGAGACAAATCCTCCATGACACCTCAGAGGACAAAATCCGTTGGGGCAAAAGCACTGCTGGTCACTTCAATATTAACGAAGCATACATATACATAGCTAAACATGATCAACTCCAACCAGACCCCAAATGGAATTCAATTTGTGACAGAAGACATTGGCCAAAAATTTCTATTTTCCTCTAGCATGTCTTGCATAGAAAGATTCTAACCAGGGAGAATCTCTGAAAAAAGGCTTTATTGGACCCTCCAGATGCCAACTTTATCAGCAAGAGGAAGAAACTTCAAACCATCTCCTGAAAGAGTGTCTCTATGCGAAAAAACTACGAGATTGGATTCTTTTAGTCTTTAAAGGATCGTATCGGGATTCCTCATCCATCCTCAACACCATCTCTAACTGGCGCTCTTCCTTCTCCTCCCACGCTAAGGTGAACAGGGCATGGAATGTTGTCCTAGGTATGGTTTGTTGCGCACTCTAGAAGGAACATAACGTTAGAATTTTCTAGGGCATTTCATCTCGGGAGGAAATCACTTTATCTAAGCTCAAGAGCTCCATTCGGGAGACCGTGGCCACCTCCACTCTTCAGAATGCCAATGGCCCTCCGAGCATCTCTGATGTGAGAATTTTCTCCATGTTGGATCTCCACTAGGTTAGCTCATCAGAAAAGGAGATCAGAATGAAAAATGGATGCCCTCGTAGCTGGATACCATTAAGATGAATTACCACTGGGCAGCTAAATGTAACTCGGGCCTAGTTAGTTTCGAAGGCGATTTTAGGAACACACATAGGGAAATTCTATGGATTTACGAGGGTAATATAGGTTGTCCAACAAATAACGCAACAAAACTTCATGCTTTGGAACATGACATAACTATTGCGAAAATCCATAAGCAAAGCCCTTTGATCGTAGAAGGGGATTCAACTCTCACCACTCAGGTCTGTAAAAAGCTCCAGCAAGGTATTGAAGTGGCCAAGGTTTCAGATAATTGGTGCTTAAATAAAATTATGCAGAGAATTAAAAACAACATAGGCAACATGGAAGGATTACATTTCTAGGTCATGTGAAGGAACTGTAATAAGCTTGCGGATATGTTAGTCAACGAGGGGACTGCAGGGACCCTACGGTTGTGATCCAGGTCATGGCATGATCTGGAAGAAAGTGATCTCCATCAACACTGCGAAGCTATCAACAACTAGAAAAACGAACAATAACTGTTCGAGAATCTCGAGTCACATCAAGGCAGGTTCCAAGAATGGAGAGGAGGATGGTACTGATGCATATACGCCTAGAGCCATCCTCGGTAGGACAGTTGTGCTGAATAATCTACCCATGGCCCCTCTCTCCTGCAAGGACGTTGCCCATCTGTCCCTTCAGCCCAGTGAGGTACACTCTCCACTTCCTAACCCTTGTACCTCCCACGCCTCTCATTATCTCCCCTTCCCTCTGCTCCGCGCCCCTCAAAGCCCACCCACCCCTATTTATTTCCTCATTACCCCTCTCCTTCAGGTCATTCCCTCCGTTCTCTGGCCCTTCTGTCGTTCCTCTATTCTTTGTCCGTTTCGCCTCTCTAGTCCCTCTGCCTTCCTCATGGCCCCAAAGCACTGCTACAACCCCGCTCCCTCTCAGGGGCGTGGGTATGGTAGAGCGGTCTCTCGTTGGAATTACTTGGGTTCTCCCCCCATTAATCGCATCGAGTCCTCTGCGAGGCACGTTGCTCTAAATTATGTGGCTGCTATTAACCCGGAGATCCAAGAGCGCATAGCTAGTCTCAGAGCACAAGCTAGAGTTCTTCGTAGAGTTGTCACCTTAGAGGAAGTTGATGCGAACTTTGCATGGATACCCGACCCGACCCTCACAAGGGCAAGAGAGAACCTCTATGCTCAAACAATAGAGACTTGGTGGCAGATGAAGACAATTATGGGTCTAGTTGTGCAGGAGCAGGGGGACCACTCAAAGGCAGTCGAAAGCAGAATTGATAGCCTGACGGAGAAATTTGTGATCTTTGTCGATGCGGTTCACCATTGTCGCTTCATAACTCGTGACTCTCTGCAGTATACTATTATGAAGAAGAAATCTATGGCTAAGGTCCACTCACCAGCTGACGGTTCACCAAGCATAAAGAAAGAGATGGCTGACGCCTCTTCTAGCTGCCTATACGCCACTTTGCTTCAAGAGGGGAGCACACATGAACAACCCATCAGTTTGGATGATGGCCTGACCACTACCAATCTGGAATGAATGCAAAAAGCTCTCTTTTGGCTGATTTCCACGGAGGATGCCAGACTGTAGCTCTGAATGCAGTTATAGAAATAAAGATACCTGACATTGTTTGTCATGTAGCGACTCAGTCCTTTGATCTCCTTTTTGAGTCTTCGGCAAAGCGAGTTTCTAGTTGTTTCCTGGATACTGATCTTTGTAACTCCCATAGTTCTTAGAACCCAAATTTTGTTAAGTCGCATTGTAGCTTGATCAATTCAAAAGCCAGAGCAGACAATATTGTTGGATTTTGTGTCGGTGACTCTATCCCGCAAAACCCAACCTTTGTAATTACCCTCTTTTTATAGTAATATATTCTATCTTATTTAAAAAAAAATCATAATTTAATTAATAATTGGGGTCAAAATTTTACAATAGTTAAATAATTGGATCAAAAATTAATTAAGAGTTTATTCTTCTTATAGTTAGATAAGGCCTCTAGTTTATCCTTTTTATAATTAGACAATACTTTAGCTTATCCTTCTTAGCATCATGCTTGCACAACAATATGTTTTATGGTTTTATGTCTTATGTATCATCCTTGCACAACAATACATGACTTATGGTTTTGTGTTTCATCCTTACACAAAACTACATTTTGTTATACTTAGTAGACAATGCCTCTAGCTTATCCTTCTTAATATAATGTTTGCACAATAATATGTTTTATGGTTATATGTCTCATGTATCATCCTTGCGCAACAATATGTTTTATGGTTATATGTGTTATGTATCATCCTTGCCCAACAATATGTTTTATGGTTATATGTCTCATGTATCACCCTTACACAAAACTACAATAATACATGACTTATGGTTTTGCATTTCATCCTACACAAAACAACATTTTATAGTACAAGTAAATGTTGGCTTATTATCTTTGACTTTTTTGTTAAATCATTTTTTACTCTTTACAAAAAATGCACAATAATGTAGTTTATGGCTTTAGATAACATCCTCTCACAAAATTACATTTTATAATATTTAGTGAATTGATTTTAGATTACATCTTCTCATAAAATTACATTTTAGAATATTTAGTGAATGGTATCCTACTATTCTTCTTGTTTATTGTTTAAATCATTTTATTATTATTTATGGGAAGAAGAAAACACAATGTTGATGGTTTGCATTTCATCTTTACACAAAACTACATTTTATGATGCTTATGTTATCCTAACATCCTTATTATTTCTTAATTATATCATTTTTGTTACTCTTTAAGCAAAAAATGCACAACAATATGGTCTATTATTCCACATTTCATTGCTTCATCATTGCACAAAACTAAATTTATAGTACTTTGGTGAATGCTAATTAGTATCCTTCTTGTTTCTTGATTAACTCATTGTGAAGAATTGAGCATGGGAATAGTATGACAAGAATTTGACATAGCTATGTCATTATCAACTAATTGTATTGATCTCATGACATCAATATAATATAATACATGGGTTTGACCATTTCTAAATCTAGATCTCACTAACAATTCATCAGTGGATCATGAAAAACACTCATTAATAGATAAGGATAACAACTTATAAGTAGGTGGTCTGAGAGTTTGTGATTGTCTAGGAACACATAGTCTAACAATCATTTTGTTATTGTTTAGGAAATAAATGCACAACAATATGGTTTATGGTTCTAGGTTTCATCCTTGCACAAAAATACATTTTATAGTGCACAACAAATGTTGGCTCAACATCTTTCTTATTTGTTGATTAAATCATTATCATTATGTTCATGAAAGATAATACCTAATGTCAAAATTATTTATTGGTTGTTTGGTGTAGTTCCTCTCAAAATAGACTAATTCACAACATTTCTTTTACTAATTCGCAAATCAATAGGTCAAATAGGTCAATCAATAAGTTCTATTAAAGATGAAGACAATTAACATTTTTGGATTTGTTGTCAGTAAACAATTTAGATTTTTCATTGTAATTCTAGATGGCATATTATACATCCATAGGGTGCACCATTTTGTGTATAGGTGAATACATAACATATCATGTTTAAACTCATTTGGGAGTGAATACTAACATTGTTAGTTAGTAAGCCCAAGAGAGAATGCAGTATCTAGGGTGTCCCTAGTGATTTATTTTGGAAAGTGGTTGCCCATTGGGTCGCTTATGCAAGATATTGTCTCATATTATTTGTAGTGGTAGTAGGTAACAATGTTGATGAAATTGAAGGCATTTACATGCCTACCTTTTGGCAGAACTTTTAGAACATGTTTAATACAATGCCTTATGTGTTTGCATGACTACCCACTATTGACATTATCCATTTCATATTCCTTATTGGATACAATTGACAAGTTTAAATATCCTTCAAATACTTCATTGTTGTAAGACACCTCACTATTTCCAATTCAAATATATTTTTTATGCATTTTGTAACAATATAACGATTAATTGATAACCTCATTAAACTCCACAACATCCCATTTCCTAATGCATTTATCTATGAAATTATGAGTTTCCTCTTCATCCCCTCAAGTATCTAATGTAGCATTGCACTCACCTCCAAAACTATTGTAGTCAAGTATTAATGCCAATGATAATGTATAATGTTGTGGTATAATGTCCATAATTTAGTGGATTCTGGTAAGAAAGTTAGGTCACCCATATGATCCATGACAAGCAACTATGAAGAATGCAAGGGGATTGTCCCTTAATGTAGCACATATGTCTTCATAACATGTTTGCCAATTTTTCCGTCTTTGCAACCATGCATTGGTAAAATGCCATCTCTAATCGAATGTAGCACTCAATATAGAACATATATAGTTGTCCAAATTGTGACTTGATGTTCATAATATCAAGGTTGGCTATCTCATAAAGGATGTCTATATCCATAATGTTAACTTCACTCTTTCATGATGTCTCGTGTTTATGGTTTGCTAAAAAGTTCTAAGCAAATCTATTATCTTTTACAAACATAGCAAACCAATGGTAGGATCATACTTGCAATGTAAGTCTCCTAAAAAGCCAATTCATTGTGCAAGATGTGTTGTAGACCAAACATAATGTTGGCATCAAATTAGTAATGGTTTTTACAATGGGTGCAACACTAAATTTTATATGTATTATTATTAATTTTTTTTTTTTACATAAATTGCTAGCATAGAGAAACATGAAATTTACATTGAGCACTCGTCTCTCTAAGGAATTATTATTTGATGTGATTATGATATGCTTCAATAGAAACTTGTATTTCCTCGTTTGAATGTCAAAATCCCCACATGATTGCCCACATACCTACAACATTTCACACAACATATTATCATAAGAAATAACACTAGTGAAATCATTAACAATAACAACCAATTGTTGTGACAAATTTACTTGCTTAGTTGTGGCCCCCACTAATCTTTGAAATAAATTTGCTTAAATAACTTTTAATAGAAATCGAGCAATCTATTCACAACATCTTCATCTGACAATGAATTTAATGCATTATGTTCCTAAGAGAATAAGACATTTCTCTCTCTTTGAATGTCATGAGCTGATTTAGTTTTTTCAACCAATAATGATGCATATGTCAAATGGAGAGAATTATTGGACAATTGACACACATAACTATGGATGAATGATATCTAAGTGAAAGAATGCTAGCACTTAATTCCACGATGAAATGCAGGAAGCACAAATTAAGCGAACTACACACCTTATCACCTAAATCACTATGAGGGCATCATCCATAAGCAAGAATGAATGTTTCCATGTCGAACAAGAATCAAATCACATTAATAAAATGATTGAAACAATGTTGCAATTGTTTCCTACACTACAATCTTTGATATGACCACTTATAGAAATGCCATTTTTATGTGTGTCGAAAGTCAAAATGGTGTACAAAGGACATTGGTATGCACTAGATTTCCATAATAAAGTATTAAAAAAATATAATGTTGACATCATCTATAAGACCATTAGAAACAACCATTTCATGAATACATATTTCATATTAATAACACCCTAAACACACATTTCATGAATTCAACTTACTGAACAATAATGCTTGCATGGTAAAATGGCAACAAGAAACAGACATAGTTCCATCTTAAGTCTAGCTCTATCAAGCACTAAGAGGGATCAAATCATTAAGGTGAAAGCCTTCTTCAAGGCTCTTAAAAAGATTTTCATCCCCATAGATTGGATCCATGTCGATGCTTGATATAGAAATAATTAAGATGGATGTACATTGGTTTATATATATCACAATGGATAACAAAATGTATCGATTTTTTCTATATATTGTATCAAAATTACACCATGTTTCTTAGTATTCATAATGAATTATGAATGTGATTAAAAAATATATGTTTATGTTCAAAGGATACCAAAATGATCTAACAATTACATATTAGATGCACTTAGTGTTTATGTTCAAAGCTTGTGAGATCATAATTTTGGGGTGACCCAAAATAATTTGATCATTACATATCCATTATTGCATTCAACATTTATGTGCAAATGCAACTAGAAACCAAAAATTAAAAAGAAAAAGAAAAAATGAGGTTTCTCTCTTACACCCAAAGATATCGGAGGAAAATAAAACATGAGTAACTTTCTTGGTTATAATAAGAATCCTTGAATCAAAGAAAAGAAAACCAAATGCAATATTGATGAAGATAATGTTTTGTGATTATTTTTTGAAGGAGTCCAATTTTACTTAAATGGAAATTGAGGAAATGGAATTACTATTATTCAATGGATTCACTTGAATTTAAAAGGACAAGTGGAAACTCACATTACTCTTATTGAGTATCGTTGCAACCAATAACTATGTAAACATTCTTTACCTAAGATCTAGAATATTAACCACATAAGTATTTGTAGGATTTTATATAATCAGTTATACTAAAATACCATATTACAACCATAGTTACAAGGTTAAGTTTACGATTCATTTTTCATAAATGAATTAGTTTGAATGGTTAACATTGTTCAATAGAAGTTCTCTTCAATAATTAAACTCTAGATTCATGGTAATTTCTTTGGCCTCATTCCTCCTTATTTAGTAATACCATGAATAAAACTTATTAAAAAATCCTAATAACTCTCACTAGATTTCCCCTTCTCCCTAGCCTTCCTTTCCTTTTTTTTTTGTATATGTGAGTAGGTTTTAAATTTTGATAAATTTTGTTACTTTCAATTTATATATATATATAGCATATGAGGGTGATATATGTCATCCATTTTTTTATTTGTGGCAAACTTGTATAACTACCCACAAGAGGTGTAGACTATGTGGTTTGTGTGCTTCTTATCAACCCATTGGTTCAAATTTCATGAGGGTTAAGGATGACAGCCACTTATGGGGGA
Organism: Pinus taeda; assembly: GCA_000404065.3. Taxonomy (NCBI): domain Eukaryota; kingdom Viridiplantae; phylum Streptophyta; class Pinopsida; order Pinales; family Pinaceae; genus Pinus; species Pinus taeda. The sequence goes on from APFE030009097.1 coordinate 17,382, forward strand.
TTAAAATTGTCCCATGGGATTGTTAAGAAATCAATGCTAGTAGTATTAGGGTTTGATTTCTCTTTCTTGATAATTACTTGTGAATTATGTTGGCTTATTTTACTTTTTTATTATATTATCTTTCATCGAGCAATTACCGAATATGTTATGAAAATCACAAGAACAAGAGACACAAGATATAGGCACTCAACTAGGAAAAAACCCCTATCTAGGGGAAAACCTAGTCAAACCTCTTCCTTCAGTAGTTTTCACAAGAAAATACGAGATAAACCAAGACTCTTTGACCTAGACACAAACTTCCTCCAATCACCAACTCATCTCTTCCTTCCAGCAACTTCGATATAGATCTTCGACCCTACATTAGTAGAACTTTGATCTATCCAACAACAGAACTTCGACCTATGCAACAATAGAACTTCAACCTACCCAACAACAAATCCTCAACCCTAACAACAACCTAGTAACTTCATATGAATGTGAGAGAGAGAGATAGCCAACAGCTTTGACTTGTTCTTCTCATGCAATTCTCCTTCTTCTCCTTGAACTTCTTACTTTTCTTCCTTTCCTTCTTGTGTATCAAACTTGTTGAGTTGGTGAGCAAATGGATCAAACTATACTTGTATATATAGCCTCTTCTGTGGGTTGAATTGTCCTCATGTAGGCCGACTTCATCAAGCAAGGGTCGACTTGGTGTGGAGGTGACAAATTACATATTTGACTTAATAAACATTATTTTTACATGATTCAAAGGCCCAAGAAGGGTCTCATTAATTAGACAATGACTCTAATGACTCAATATAAAACCTATAAGTTCTCAATGGGGACTTTGACCTATAAAGTGATGACCCAAGCATGAAACCCATGCTTTATTAAGGCATTGTAATAATAATAAAAGATTCTTTTTCATTCTTTGATAAATACATTTCATAATGACTCAAATACAAATATGAAGACCGAACCTAGTTACATTATTCAAAAGGGGCATCCAGACTTGACCAAGCGTCACACACTCCTGGTGACAATATCTTGTAGGATGGTAGAATGTTTTTCCATCCAACAACGGGGCTAGCCCACAAGGTAACTAGGTTTGACCAAGGCTCGTACAATCTCAACGACAATATCTCACAAGTTGGTATATCATTTTTCCATCCAACATTGAGGCTCACCCCATCTAAACACAAACTAACTTGTAAAAAAAAAACAAATCTTTGCATAACACCCTCCCTGATGCAATGTCAACAAGTAACCACGATGGCACAAACTATGTTAAACCCATTTTGGAGGAGATTTACACTCGACTATATATAAGTGTCGAGGATAAATATCAATGCATTTTATGTGGATGTGGGTTATCTTTCAACCATGTTGTCATTTCAAATCATTATAAACACTTACAAGCAATTTGGATTTGGTATAGGTTTCGTGTAATGATTCTATGTAATGTCCCAAATGAAATAAATTTGGAACAAACAAAAATTTGTAGAAAAATAACTTGGGAAATTTAAGCCGTCAATACCATAAAAAATTTGCATATATTTTCACCATGAGATTAACAACAAAACCCCGAAGCATAAACTGCAACTAAAAATGAACAAGAAATATATGCAGAATCCTCAGCCTTATTTTATTAAAAATAAAGAGTACATAGAAAGCTGGAAAATGGTTGAGAGTATGGCCACTAAAGAAATCTGCTCCAATATTGCACTGGGCCTCCAAAACAAACTGAAAATCAACAAACTACAACATATGAACCTTGAATGGATCCACCAAGGGAAGAGATGGGTGCTCGCCCACTCTCACTAAATCACTCGAGGGTTTTCATCCTAGGGCTACTGATGAAGTAGAGAAGCACGTTCTCAAACCTCTCCTCAAAACCAATACTCAAATCCAAGATGTCTTCCGATGGTCTCCTCCTCCTCTTTTATAGATTTGATGGACTCCTCTAGAACCTTCTATTTTATTATTATTTTAATCATGGAGCACTTTTCCCTCTTTTATTTCAATTAAAATATTCTTTTAATGTGGGAAAAGGGTAAATTGGCCAACATGTCTCCTCAGACCACTAAAACTCATATCTAACCATCCCATCCTGTAGATCTTCTAGTTCTGGCTCCAACGAGCTATTACATTGAGGTGTTCCACCAATTAATGTCCTCGGAATGCCACCTCGAGCATAATTAATTAAGTTATGCCCAATAATAATGTTGATTTCTGAAAGTTGTCGGAATGCGACGAAACGAAAGGCCAACTGTGTGGATGATGGAATATGCCAAGCGAATGCCATCAAATCCGATAAAAACTCTACAAAACTCCATCAGAACCCCTGATGCCATAAACCTGATCCAGTGACCTGACCATCTCCTGCCTTGGAAAGCCACCATGGTTGCACTACGAAGAAGGATAAAAATGGGGACATGACAATCCTCCCACCCCAAGATTACTTGCCCTCAAGAAATCCAAATATGTGGACCAATCTGGTGGTCCAACGCAACTGAGACCCAATTCGAGGATCCCATACAAACCACTAGGTGACGTTATGCTCCTATGTCAACCCACCATGAACGAACTCCTCGAAACCTTCCATTGATGTATGCAAGCCTCAAGGTACTGGAAGGGTGTTTCTAAGTCAACTTCTTGGATAATGTGTTGATGTCGACAAGAAGTGAATCGTCGCAAGACGGCCTTGATGTATCCCACATCAACGACACGAAACGAGTGTAATGATTTTGGAGACAGAAATTGACTGGCGACACAAGGTTCAGGAATGACGGTCATGAAAATGAAAGTTTATGGTATTGCAAAGGATGAATTTTGATTGGATGACTTCTCTTGAACATGTCGACGCCACTTAAATGAATTGGTAGCATTGACCCAAAACGAAGTGATAGATATTATGATAGACCAATGGTATGATAACCATCAAGCTGATAACCCAACCCAAATAGTCACGGTGATGAAGTGAAAGTGTCATGTTCAAGAGTGACCTGCTACCATAGAGTGATTTTCAGCTTTTTCCCATTTTTCCCAGTCATTGCTGACCAATACCTCTTTATTTTTTATCAAGCTTGAGGAGGATAACATATACTTGTTGTGTAATTCCACCCTTCAGGTGAATCCATCACTATGTGATGTTTTAACGAGTCTAACGAAGGTGAAACTCGGTTTTGTCATGATGGACAAGTTTGTCGTTGTTTGATGTTTTAACGAGTATAACGACAATGATAACTCGGTCCTTTTAATGTTTAGAGAGTTTTAAAAGGGACAAAAAGAAAACTCCACAAGTTCTTTTTCGTAGGTTTGCCTCTCAAGTCCAAAAAAGCGTAAAACAATACAAGAGAGAACCTATTGACCATGTTCAGTCAACGTATTTATTTTTCATAAATAATCTATCTCAGACCGAAAAAGGGTTAAACTTATATTGAGTAGATGTCATTTCCAATCCATTAACGAGCTAAAAAGGACAAGCACCCGACAATATTTTCATATTTCAAGAGTCTGAAAAGAGCTTAAAAAAGTATTCCACTTTGAGGAACCAGTGGTGTCTAGGATAACACCTGGTGCACATGATGTTGGAACTTTTCAAAACATGTTGATTTATGTGAAGAGGCTGGCTAATAAGACCACTCATTGCAACTGTTCCTCAAAAAGGGTAAAACAACCAAGTGAAAGCGTATGATCGGCCAGGCAGATAGTGACGATGGAAGGAGAAAAACCAAGGCTCATCTAACAGAAGAGGCTGATAGAATGACAATCACGAGGATTAAAATGGAGATGCGTTCATTTTTACACAAGCTTGAATCATAGGGAACTATGCTTGGATTTAGTTTCATGTTTACACAAGCTCGAAACGAAAAACTATGCTTGGATTCAATTTCATTTTTACACAAGCTTAAAACGAAGAACTATGCTTGAATTGAGTTTCATTTTTACACAATCTTGAAATGAAGAACTATGCTTGATATTGGTTTACATGTCCTCAGCATGACGACTCAACTCTAGGTGCATGCCCCCGAAGCTTCATTGCATTCACCTAAGTAAACTACTCGTGGCTATCAGGTGGATGGAATGAAGGTTCATTTACGAGATCAAGTGAAAGACTCGACTGAGATTTTACGAGATCTACTCAAAGACTCGACTTGGAACTTTTCTCCAGGGGACCTTATTTCATTTTTTAATGAGCTTGACACAAGACAAGGAACTCTACTCAGATTCCTTGTTTCATTTTTTAACGAGCTTGACACAAGACAAGGAACTATGCTCTAATTCCTTGTTTCATTTTTTAATGAGCTTGACACAAGACAAGGAACTATGCTCTCGAACCTGTTTCATTTTTTTAATGAGGTTGACACAGTAAAAGAACTATCCTCGTATTCCTTGTTTCATTTTTTAACGAGGTTGACACAAGACCAGGAACTGCCCTCGTATTCCTTGTTTCATTTTTTTTTAACGAGGTTGACACAAGACAAGGAAATATCCTCATGGGAGTTGTTTCATTTTTTAATGAGGTTGACATAGTAAAAGAACTATCCTCATATTCCTTATTTTGTTTTTTAACGAGGTTGACACAAGACAAGGAACTATCCTCATATCCTTGGTTTCATTTTTTAACAAGGTTGACACAAGACAAGGAACTATCCTCATATCCTTGGTTTCATTTTTTAACAAGGTTGACACAAGACAAGGAACTATCCTCACCTTTTTTCACGACCCATAAGAGGTCATTACTTCCAAGAGATTCTCATAATATGGGAGAACCATGCTCTAGAATAAGAGATCTAGTTCCAATGCCCCTAATACATAATGTACAACATCACATAATTGATCGTCTGTTGATGTAGGCATGGAAGGGGTTGCCACATAATTAACCCATGGCGGAGATGATACCATTGGTACAAAATGACCATTTAGGGAAGATGGTTGACTGGAAGCCATATTTGGGCTGGGAAATGAACGTTGGTCAATGATGACAATTCTACCTTCATGCGAGAAACACATCACTCGAAAGAGTGTTGAAACAATAGCTCCCATGTCATAAACATAGTCGCACCCAAGAAGTAAATTGTAATCGAAAGGGCCTGAGACTACCATCACATTGAGATAAACAATTTTTCCTCCTAAAGTAATAGGCAACTGAGGAAGGATCCCTAATGGTTGAAAAATTCCTCTGTTAAAAGCCAACAGATTCTGGGTAACAAGCACAAGTGGCAGCGAACCGAGCGCTTGCCAAGCAGTGGAGGAAAGGATACTCACAGATGCACCTTCATCTATAATAGTGTCAGATACAATCATATTACAAACCCGTACTATGATCTGGAAAGACACATAAGAAGGAAGACATAATCCTGCCATTCGATTCCAATCAAAGGAAGTGACTAGACTACTTGGAGGGGGTACCATAAGAACGAGAGAATTAACCCCTTGAGTTACAAGAGCGGGAGGATTTTCCTCCTGTCTTGATGGAACATGAGGATTGCCCCCAAGCTTATTGGAATCTGAAGAAACAAAAAGAACCTGAGTGGTATCATACTCACTCTCTACGGGAAAGGTACAATTAACTAAAGGTGAGATCGGGTCAACTGTTTCCTTGACCTGTTGATTTGGGTGAGGTATAGACTCATAGGATTCACTTTCAGAGAGAGTGGGTTTGTCCGACAGTTGATTTTGGTCAATCAATTCATCAACTAGTGAAGGATTAAGGGATAGTCTCATATACCCAGATGGAAGTCGTTGCGGTGAAGCAAGATGATTATCCAACACTTTTTTGGCTTCATCTAGCTAGGGACAAAGGTGAATGGGGTGATTCCCTTCACATAACCTACAGGGAAACTTAACTTTACCCTTCTTTCCATGAACTTTACTACCACTAGTTGATGGTTTGTCACCAGCATGATCTCCAGAAGTTGATGACTCAGGATGATGTGAACGAGAAGACCATTCTTCTAAGATCTGAGGAATATTAGGACAATTTCGAAGAAGATGGTCGCTCGCACAAAGTTTGCTTGGATATCGAACTTTGTGAGGCTTGACAGACGATTTCTCATTAGATGTTGCATTCAAAGCAATGGTTGCTTGGAAGATGGTCTCCCACACAAAGTTTGCATGGATATCAAACTTTATGAGGCTTGACGGACGGTTCCTCATTAGATGTTGCATTCAAAGCAATGGTTGCTTGGTTTCCCCTTTGCTGAATTTGCTTCTTCTTCTTCTTCTTAGCCACCTGGTTACTAGTACCAATACTTTAACCAGACAAAGAGGAAGAAGGGGAGGAAGAAACAACCGAGGAAGAAGGCAAAGGGCTAACTTTAGGATCAACTAGAGGTTGATTTTGTCCAGTTGGAGGAGTACTCCATTGCGGAGAAATCACGACATTTTGTACCAAGGAGGTTGAAAACAACCATACTGGCAAGCCAATGGTAAATTCTGGAAGGGATAATGTAGCCATATAAGGAACACCAATATTTCCAAAAGGAGGAAATGGACTAGGATTCCCATCAAAAGGAATTCATTGATTGGTGGAATCCGTATTCATCACCATATGTCTCAACCTAAGATCAACTAAGGAGCGAGCGTGGAGGATGTTATCCACATTCAATTAAATCTATTTTAATCAAAGTAACAAAATAAAACAAAAGAGGGATACTTTAGGCAAAAGGATTACCAAGCAACTGTGAACTGCAGAATACCGCCCGACGAACCGAGAAGTACGAGCATGAAATCTCCCTGAATGTTGTGTTCGGTGTATCACAGTGTACAAGGCAGCCGACTCAGTTACCTAAGGATGGATAACAACCTAGTGTTGTCCTCCCATATATACCCGAAAGTACGTGGAGGCCCAATCCGTATTAGCGTTGTGTAGGTTTTAACCCTGTACAGAAATTACCTGCATACGAATTCTAAAACAAAGAAAATAAAGAATGCGAGAGCATAACACATAAAACACATATGCACATAGATTTTCCCCTGGATCCCAAAACAGTGACTACCAGCTTGATTTTTCATTATGTTCCTTTCAATGTTACAATACATATTTATACATGCCGAAGCATCCAATACCATGGACCAAAAACCATCAAGTCCAAAACCATGGACCGAAAATCATCGCGTCCAAAAAACATGTGCGAAAATCATGCACAAAACCATAGGTGGGTCCGCCCAACCTAACATAGGGTCCAAAAGTAAAATTTTCCGGGGCGCTGCCTCGGACCCCATAAAGTGGGGTTACAGGTACCCCTCAAACCCCCTGTTAACTATGTGGAAAGAATATAACACAACCCAACAGAACTTAATTATCCCTGATGCTTACCATTTCCCTTAATTTATTATTTCGCTTACCTCCTCTTTGTATCCTCAGAAGTTCTATGTCATGAATTCAATGTGTGGAAACATTTTGCAAGTTTCCTCCTTACTAATCCATCATGATTTGGACTTCCCATAGTCAAACAATTATATGAAATTCATTGATGAATCCCTTTTTCATATTTATAAAAGCCTTTATTAGAAAATAAAAATAAATTGTTTAGTCTCATTTTACCTCCAAATGTTGTGCTTCCACCAGAGTCTAGTTCCATATAGCTTATTTCTCCAAGAATGCAAGTCAATTATGTCCATGATTATGGGTGTTTTGAGAAGGGATAATACCTTAGTAATTTATTGTCAAGGTTTGGAGTTTTTCCATCTAATGATGTAGCCTATTGTTATCTTGGGCATTCCCACTTATTGGGAGAATTCCATTAAATTGGAACTCCTCAATTGCAACATTTTTGGATGTTTTAGGCTCCCATATTTTATGGTTTACCTCTTTTTATATGCACATGTAGAATAATTCATGGATATAGTTCTAAACATTATTAATTCGAACTAGAAGAAAATAGTCCTACTCTATTGCTACTTTCATGTCAATATTGTAAAAATTATAAATAACACTTCTCCCAAAATTCTACCATTGGCTCAATCTTTGTTACAATTCGGGAGAGTCCTAAAGGTTGGTGATTTTTATTTTTTTGAAGAACATTTAGATATCAGGTTGTATGGTGTAGAGATCCCACCATATAAGCTTACAATTTTTCGGCCAATAAGATGGTTACTTTTATTACAACAGTTTGATCTAACCATTGTTGATAAGCGTGGTAAGAAAAATGTTGTTGCAAACTTTTTATCTAGGGTAAATTTGCCTATAGGTGAAGAAGGCATGGTAGATGACAAGTTACCAGACGAGCACTTATTTTCCATTTTGGTTCTCTCTCCATGGTTTTCTAATACAACAAACTATTTGGTATCAGCACAGTTCCCACCAAATTTATCCTCTAAAGAAAAGGGCAAGATAGTCAGGAAAAGTGCTCCCTTCACTTGGATTGGGGGCAATCTTTTCAAACTTGGGCCAGACCAAATCTTGAGAAGGTGTTGGGCATGGGCTAAGGTCTCACCCGAAGTAGTATGGGGAGGGTGCTAGAACCAGGTTTTTGCACCCTGGTGATGTCTGATGAGCTTCTCGAACTCCACGATTTGAGCTTGCATGCCCACCGCTACGTGCACTTATTATCCCTTCATGCCATGTGGTGTAGCTTTCGTACAACCCTAGTCAGGGCACAACCCATATAATACCCAAGTTCCTGTCTTTTTAATTTGTTATTACCTGATTACTTAACTTGTGTGTGTAAGATTAATGGTTATTACAGCATATTCAACAATCATAACAGTGCGCACGATAAATAAACCAATATAAACGTAAAGAAGGAAATGTACAACAAATGCATAGAAATAAAATCAACTTCTCTTTATTAATCTTCAATCTCGATTGCAGACTCGACACCACCGTGTGCACTTAGCTACAGACTCTACTAGGCCTCTGTGCACTCAGCGGCAGAGCCTCTTCCTACTACTATGACCCAATACACTTAGAATCCTACTCTAAGCTCGAACCATTTGTACTCTTCTCTCTTACTCCTTCACTATTAACTACCTTTACAACTTAGAGCCTTGCTCTATTTATACAATCCCATGATCCGTGGACCATGGGTAGGCTGACATGACTTTACATTAAATTAGATTACTTTAGGGTTGATAGCCCTATGACTTAACCTCTACTTTGTGCTTCGTGCACGCAATTCGCAGAGTCTTACAAAACCTTGGACTAAAACTTGGGCCTTGAGCCCCAAAACATGTTGTGGGTGGATTCCATGCCCAACAGAAGGTGTGTTAGGGAAGAGGAAGTCTTTGACATGCTTTTGACCTGTCATGATGGGCCTTGTGGAGGTCACTTTGCAACAAAGAAGACAACATTCAAAGTGTTACAAGTAGGTTATTATTGGCCCACTCTTCATCAGGATGTGAAAAAATACACTAGTCAGTGTGATTGGTGCCAGAGGATGGGAAGGCCTACTCCAAGAGATGAAATCCTCTGCAGCCTCAAGTGACCTTCAAGCCATTTCAAAAGTGGGGCATCGACTTTACTGGGCCTATTCACCCTCCCTGAAAGAAAAAATAGTACATTATTGTGTGCACTTAGTGGGTTGATACCAAGGCAATTAAGGCAACAATAGAAGAGAAGGTTGTTGAGTTCCTAAGGGAGAATTTATTCTACAAATTTGAGTACCCTAGAGAGATAGTCATAGAACAAGGCAACCAATTTACCTCCAACATGATTGAAGGCTTCCTCAGCCATCACAAGATCAACCAGAGGAGCTTGACTCCCTATCATCCACAAGCTAATGGGCAAGTGGAGGTGACCAATAGAGCACTAGAGGGAATATTAACTAAGGTGACGAACAGTAGGAGGAAGGATTGGGCAGAAAGACTAGTTGAGGCCACCTAAGCCTATAATACCAGATGGAAGACCACCACTAGATTCACACCCTATGGGCTGGTCTATGGGAAAAAGGCCTTGTTGTCCATTGAATTTCAATATAGCACATTAAGGATGGTAGCCGAACTAGATTGGGATCTCAGCAGCGCACATAAAGAGAGATTATTCCAATTGAATGGTTTAGATGAATTTAGAATGTAGGCCCTCCTACATACAAAGGTAGTTCAACTTCAAAGGAAGATCAGGCATGATAAAAATAACAAGGAGAAGAAATTTCAGGAAGGCAATCGGGCATTGTTATATGATTCTATGTATAAAGTCTTCAAGGGCAGGTTAAGGACAAGATGCATCAGACCTTATGTTGTGGAAATAGACTCATGAGCCCCAAAAATGAGCAATTATATGGGCTCATTCAGGCTCCTAATTCTACTTAATCCACAATTATCATTATTTTATTGCATGTTTTTTATTATATTTATGCTAATAGAGTGAATTGGGTTAGTCATTATGCCAACAAGTCTAATGGGTGCTTTGCACAGTTTTTTGGTCAATTTTGAGACAAAATCAAAGGTTTTAATGAGCACTTGGCAGCCAAATTCATGGAAGAAAAAGGGAGAAAATTTGTAGGAAGGTGTCCCCTTCATTTATGGGCCCTTACCTCGAATTCTCCACCACCAGATCGGAGTTCAAAGGCCACCACATCGATTATCACAAGGGCAGTTGAACAAGGGCTAGTAAAGTTGATGTTAACTACAAGTTTTGACAGCCGAGTTCCTAAAGTTTAGGAGGACTGTTGGGGTCCTAAATTTGTATAAATAAGAAGGCTTAGGGCCTCAATTGGATTTAGTCAGTTAGTTATTTTTTTAGTTTGATTTTTGCCAGATGTTAGTTAAATCTTAGTCAGTAGGTTAGCCCTGCATTTCAACACATTTTCAAGCTTTTACTTGTGGACAGTTTTGGGGATGTAACTATTCTTTTGATAAAAAAAGATGAATCCAGGTTTTCATCCACTCTAATCTTCCTTAGGAGGATGTATCTCTTGGGGTCGGGTCCAAACCATGTTCCTAGTACCTCATTTGTGTACTTTTATGTGTCTTTGCTGCATTCTTAGAATAGAATCTGTTATTTATATGAAAATCTTCTTTTGTTACTTAGGTTGCTTTTGATGATTAAAATAGATTTTCATGTTTCAAGTGATTTAATAGGTTGGTAACATAAGATATCTTCAAAAAAGGGCATCAAGCAACCTTTGATCTCACCTCTCCCTCCTTGGGACCATGAGCTGAGACCTAGGTTTCCTTGCTGCCATAAAAACATTGTTCTTGCTTCTTCATGTAATTTCTAGTGTTAGATTCTTAGTTGCAAAGGTTGGTACCAGTTGTGATTACATGCTTAGATCCATTCTTGCTTGGTTTCCATAGTTGTTTTCCATGATTTGCTGCCAATAAACTTATGTTCATCTTTCTTATGGTTTCTAGGTCAACTTAGGTCAAAATAGCTAGATCTTTCGTTTTCCTAGTCTTCGTTTGATCAGTTTTGGAAAATAATGTGTAGATCACCTATGATACCTCCTCGCCTACCTTTCCTCCATCAATACAACCTGCTTCATCCTCTAACTCAGATTCTTGCCCTCCATTTGCCACATTTTCCCACTTCGCCCTAATTTCTACATTCTTGTGCATCATTTCTCCCTCCATCCTCGAACGAATCTAATCGCTCCTTAGCCTCATTCACCAGGTCCTCGACCCCTTAACATCCTTATCCAACCTCCATTTCCACTTTCCCACCGTTTTATTCCTCCATCAACCCTCCAAAATCCTCTTTTCGGAACATCCTATAGAAGCTACAGAACATCCTATAGAAGCTACAGTACATCCTGTAGAACCCCTACAGACTTCTTGTAGAAGCTCACGAAAGTGGTTTCTTGAGATCCGATCACTGTGAAACTCTCCAGAAGGGTGCTAGGGACCCCTTAGGCCATTTTCTCACCTTCCCAACCTCCTACAAGCATTTCCTTTCACCAAGAAACCTCTGCACAATGAAAACAGTTAAAACACATGCATAATAATTCTACAAGATTACTCAAAAATACAAAAAGATGTTTTTTCCATATTTAATTGTAGAAGTAGCTTATTCACATGCATTTTACCTTTCTAAAAGTCAATGGCATCCATTTCCACCGCTTTCATCTCTTTTCTTGCACCAGCAGGGTTAGTCGGTAAAACTAGGGTTTGCTAGGGTTTGCATTTCCTTTCATCTTTCAGTTTATTTCTGCAAGTAGACCTCTTTTGAGTTAGTTTTCAGCCATCACAGTTAAAAGCTTCTTTTAAGAGCTCATAGAAGTTGGCTTAAGCTCCTAGCGGACTTGTGCCAACTGATCAAATAACAGTCGGGGCAAGAGCTAGTACTTGTGCATATAGCACCATCGCTTCCAAGTTTGTTACGAACTACTGGGTTGATAAATGTAAAGAAGGGAGTCCCAGGTGTTGCAGCATTATTGATGCAATACTGGGGCACACCATATTTTTGGCGCCATTGTTACGGAAGCGTCAGAGTATTGGTGATTGCTTCTTTTCTTCTATTTTCTACTACAACCTTCTGCTAAGTAGTTTATTTCGGCAAGCGTAAATTAGATATTTCCCGCTTTCCTAGATTAGAATTTCAATTTTGCAACCGTAGATTAGCATTTCAATTCTGCAATTTCCATTCTACAAGCTAGCTTAGCATTTCATTCCAGCAATTTCATTTCAGCGAAATAGATTAGTCCTTTCTTTCTTTCATTCCAATTCCTCATTTTCATTTCAGCAAGATAGATTTTAGTTAGTTGCAGTTCAATCTATTTTAGTTTTGTAGGTACAAGCAGAAAAAGAAACAAAAATCAACGAAAACGATTTCCTTTCATGCCTTGTAGGAGTAGAGATAAGTGAGAAAAATGTTTGTACAACACCCCCATTGCTTCACACAGCCAACCTTCTCTCTTCTTTGATGGCTATGATTAAGAAGAACCCCTAGGTGGACAACAAGACATATTTGAAGAAACTTTAGGGGAGAAGAAGAAGAAAACATTCCTATGGAGAAAATGGCTACAAACAAAAATGTTGGGAGCAGTGCCTTATCCAAAAATGAATTTGCAAATCAGATAGAAGATTTCAAGAGTGAGATGAGGTAGTTTCTTGCCATGCAACTAGATACCTTACAGATCTAAAGGAAGCAAGAGGAAGCCAAGAGGGCTTTGGTCATCTTTTATCCCGAATGCACTAGAAAGCATTCTAGGAACGAATGTCCATTTCACTCTATAGAAGTGTGTTTTGTCTGTGAAAAAGACCATCCTATAGATTAGTGCCCTTCCTTATCCAAAATCAAATCTGCATATCAGAGGGCTAAAGGAGCCACTGAACCACTCTACTATATGAACCAAAGGAGGCCACATGGACTCATACCTTACCAGAAGGGAATGCAAGGGACATCCCAAACCTATTAAGACCCCTATCAAGCCACTTTCATGCCTTCTTGGGGTCCCGCCTACTGATCCTTCCTAGTCCACACCTCCTCCTTGGTCCTTCACATCTCCATATTATGCCCAACCAGCTGCTCATCCATTTCACCCCTATGATTAGCCACAGCCTCAATGGAATGCACCTCATCAAGGGTGGTGGCCCCAATACAACACTTCTCCAGCTCCTTTTCCTTCACCATCTGCCCAACCACAACACCATCCACATCCATCTCAAATATACACCCGAACTCAAGTACCTGTACCACCATTTCCAAATCCACACATTGGAGTATCTCAACCCAATTATAATGCTGAGGTACAACATGTCCAAACAACTCCTCTTAAGCTCAATGATATTCACCATAGCTCAGGAAGAGTATTGCAAAATAGAGATTATATTGATATCATTGAAGGACCTCATCCAGTAGAGGAAGATGCAAAAGAAAAGTTCAAAGAACCATGGGCTGCACTTGATGAAGAGAAGACACCAAAATCAAAGATCAATAGAGTTTCGTCATGGTTACCATCAAATCCTCCATGTATTCAAGAGAAAAATCACCAAAAAGAGGAAGACGAGAAGGTCATGGTAGAAGGTGACATGAAGAATGATCTAGATCAGCAAAACAACCAAGGATATCAGAGCTATATTTAGATATGGTTCCAAACAGTCACTAAGTTGCAGCAATACTCTCTTCCTCAACTATGCTTGATCCCTTCAATGTCAAACCATTTGGTCTCTTAAATCTAGATACCTATCAAAGCATGCATTTCAAGCCTCCACATTATTTTGTCTATTATCTCGATGTGCACATTGCTCCATTGGAAGTATTCTTATACTTGAAAATGATTATTTTTTCAAGTAGGGTAGGGTAGGAAAAAAGAGAAAAAAAAGAAGAAAATAAAAATCTAAGGTGAAAACCTCCTCAGAGGCACCTTAGATTGGCTCATTGATTGAAATCCTCCATGAGATAGTCAATGGGTTGGAAGGAAGAGAAAATAAAAAGAGAATAAGATCCCTGGGTGAAAACCTCCCTTGGAGGTGCCCAGGGCAGGCAATTAGGGTGAAAACCTCCATGAGACGCCCTAGTTGTTTTAAAAAAAAAGAGATAAAGAAAGAAGAAAAGAGAAAAAGAAAAATAAACCCAATTTCCATTGAATAATTGCAGTTTGCAGCAAGGACATTGCAGGTTAGGAGGATCACTTAAAACAAAGACAGAGGAAGTTTTGTGCCTTCTACAGGAAGTTTTGTGTCTTCTACAAGAAGTTTTGTGTCTTCTACAGGAAGCCTACAAACGAGCCAAAGTTGATCTCCGAAGAGGACCAAAAGGCTAGGAATATGTCCATGAGGCCTGAACACATCCATGTTTCCATCCCTCACCCTTATCCATTATTTTTTCCATCTCATTGTGCTTCTTTCCTAAAAATTGTGTGTTCTACAAGAAGTTCCTGTAGAAATTACAGGAAGACTGGAAATGGATTTCAAAAAGGTAGTTTGTGAACATGATAGCTTCCTAAACGGTTCATATCCTCCTACAATCCTCAAACCTGTCTTCCATCATTTCCATGCCTGCATCACAAACCAAGCTCATTTTTTCTCACTGTGTAAAAAACTACAGAATGCTTTGAAACAAAAACACATGGAGCAGAAATTTGTTTTTTCCCTAACTTGAAAACCATGCATCCATTTACAAAATTGTTTTATGGGGAGTTGTATAGGGATGATGGTGACATGTCCCAGCAATTTCAGCCAATTCCAGTGCACGGTTTCCGAGAAATCAACCTCCATCACCTTCAGCCACTTTTGCATTTTCTCCATATCCGTGTATCCATTTCAAAACTTGTTTCATGGGGAGATTCATATAGGTGATAGTAACCTAGTTTCAGCCAATTCCAATGCATAGTTTTTGAGAAATTGACCTTTGTAACCTTCAGCCATTTTCAATTTTTATCGACACCCTTGCATCCATTGACCACAATTTTGCTATGGGAGGTGCATAACAATGATAGAAGCATGCTCAAAAAGTTTCAGGTCAATCCGATCTATTGTTCGGGAGAAATGCAGAAAAGAAGTTGTTGTCTTGTAAAAATTCAGCATTAACAACACGAGGGTGCAAATCTGAACGTTGAAGCAGGCTCTTGCAGCATAGATCTAGTGAAAGGATACCTGCACCAGAAAACAAGCCATGTATCAGCAAACAGACTAGCATGCATCCACAAAATATGAACATGCAGCAACAGAAATGACCAGAAAACACATTCGACTTCCAGGTATGTGACTAAACCCATTCCTCTATTGCATGAATATAATTTAAGAACTCCGTGAACAATGACATGGTTGGGATTAAACAAGATCGGTAGCCAGCTAACTGGCCACCCTCGTCTAGTTCAGAAAATGCCTTGTCCAGTTCTCTAGCGCTCAACCGGAAATCATATAGCATACGTGTATAGTCAACTCACGTGAAATTTAAAAAAACAGGTAGTGTTGGCTGTTTGAACTCCAGTGCAATTGATGTCAAGTGATTAACAAGAAGAGAACATATAGTTCATAACAACACTGTAGTCTGCATGGGGCCAATGCACATACGACCACCTCATCTTCTCACATGAATCACGCTGCAGTTAAACGATGCTCGACTGAAACTCTCACCACTCTTTGTTCACTACATCTTCGTGACATTCACAACTGAAGCATGCGTCCACCACTTCCAGATCAGCTAATAAATGGTCCTTTGCAAGATTCCTGCTTGATTTTTTGAGATTTCTGCCATTTTTTAAAAGAAATCTCCCGCCTATTGGGCTCTACAGGAAGCACAGTTTTGTTCTATAGGAAACGAGAGCCTTCTACATGAAGGCTTCTATAGGAAACGCAGAAAACAACCATGCAGAAAGAAAACCTAGGATTTTCAACGAATTTCAAGCTCAAAACGAGGTAGGATCAGGGAAGCTTCTTTGTGCATGATTTTCTTGTGCAAAGTGGTGAGTTGAACATGGCATGAGATTCGAAAATCAGTGAAAAATATGCCTATGAATTGGAAATAAAATGTTTGCTTGTGTGTTGCACTGAGTTTCTTAGTTGTGTCTGCATCAAGATTCTCCTCCACATTTCTTGTCTTTAAAATTCTCCTGTAGAGAAGATATGCAACTGTGGGGGCCAACATGTGTATGAAAAATTTTAAACTTGCATGTTTGTATGTGTGGTGAGAAGAAAAAGTGAGCTTTGTACTCCATCTGTAAAAACAAAATTCTTCCTTTCATAAATAGATAGCCGAATTCTGGGCAGATAGGGCTGAAAAATTCCACCTGAAGGATGTCACAGCCAAAGCAGACACACAGGAATAAAAGGAAAAGACACATCCAACAAAACAGATAGAAATAGTTGACACAGGGATTTCTACAGGAAGCATGGAAACATAACAATAAGAGGAGAAATCACCTGAGATATTGGCCAGGGGGTAGTAGCTACACTTGCTGCCTTAAGCACACCTCCAAAACAAAAAGGGAAGTGAAAGAGGCGAACCTCCATGTACTTTAAAGTAAGGAGGAGCACACGGATCAAAGTGGGCAGACCCCAGCCACAGTCAAAGGAGCCAATTGTCATTGAGGACACCACCACTAAGCCAAAGGAAGAGTCCCCTACAAATATATCCATCACCTATGAATGAGGAAGCCCAAAACTTCCACCTGGAAAGAGAAACTTAGGCTGCTGGGCTCAAAGACAGCTCTACAGGAAGCTAGGGAATATTTACAGGAAACGTTGGTTGAGATAAGGGAGACCGAGAAACTGGAGGAAAAGGCAGCCAAACAATCATAGGAAGAAGGAAAGACAGAGCAAATATTGGAACCAAGCCCTCAGCCTAGCTTGGGCTCATGATATAACCTGTTAGAAGCTGGGAAGATAATTCCTAAAAAATTTATGGTACCACTCTTCTTTGCACTAGAGCAAGAAAGGGTGAGGACTCACACCTGGATGATAATTTCCAAGTCCAAGGGTGTGGTAGACATAGGTCACTTGGAAGAAAAACTCAAGGAATCAAGAAAAGAATTGGCCATGGTAAGGCATGTGGAAAGCAGTCAAAGGACCAAACTATAGGAGGAGAATGAGCTGCTGAAACCGTAGTTATAGCTACAGGGAAGTCATAACGAATATAGGCCCTTCATTTTGGCAGAACAACAACAACAAGAAGGGCCTCCAATAGACAAGGAAACATCTTATGAATAACAGAGAGAGGACAAGCTGCAGGCTGAGGTTGAGGCGCTAACAAAACTTCTACAAGAAAAGGACCATAGGAAGTGGGAAGAAGTAGAGAGAAAAGCATGGTTTCATGAACAAGAAGAGGACATCACCTTAGCAGCTTGGGATGTGAGAGAGGCAGTCAAAGGAATCAAATATGAAGAGATAGATTAGTTGCTCAGAGGATGAGCAACACTTTCAGTAGGGGGGTGATGATGAGCCCTAGAAATGAGCAATTATATGGGCTCATTCAGCCTCCTAATTCGACTTAATCCACCATTCTCATTAGTTTATTACATGTTTTTTATTATATTTATGCTAATATAGTGAATTGGGTTAGTCATTATGCCAACAAGTCTAATGGGTGCTTTGTCTAGTTTTTAGGTCAATTTTGAGACAAAATCAAAGGTTTTAATGAGCACTTGGTAGCCAAATTCGTGGAAGAACAAGGGAGAGGATTTGTAGGAAGGTGTCCCCTTCATTTATGGGCCCTTAACTCGAATTCTCTACCACCAGCTTGGAGTTCAAAGGCCACCACATCGATTATCACAAGGGCAGCTGAGCAAGGGCTAGTAAAGTTGATGTTAACTGCATGTTTTGGCAGCCAAGTTCCTAAAGTTTAGGAGGACTGTTGGCGTCCTCAATTTTTATAAATAAGAAGGCTTAGAGCCTCATTTGGAGTTAGCAAGTTAGTCATTTTGTTAGTTCGATTTTAGTCAGATGTTAGTTCGATTTTAGTCAGTAGGTTAGCTCTGCATTTCAGCACATTTTCCAGCTTTTTCTTGTAGACAGTATTTGGGATGTAACTATTATTTTGATCAATAAAGATGAGTCCAGCTTTGCATCCACTCTAATCTTCCATAGGAGGCTCTAGCTCTTGGGGTTGGGCCCAACCCAAGTGCCCAGTACCTCATTTGTGTACTTTTATGTGTCTTTGCTACATTCTTAGAATAAAATCTATTTTTTAGATGAAAATCTTGTTTTGTTACTTAGGTTGTTTTTTATGATTAAAATAGCTTTTCATATTTCAAGTGATTTAACAGGTTGGTAACAGAAAATATCTTCAAAAAAGGCCATCAAGCAACCTTCGATCTCACCTCTCCCTCCTTGGGACCATGAGCTGAGACCTAAGTGTCCTTGCTGCCATAAAAACATTGTTCTTGCTTCTTCATGCAATTTCTAGTGTTAGATTCTTAGTTGCAAAAGTTGGTACCAATTGTGATTACATGCTTAGATCCATTCTTGCTTGGTTTCCATAGTTTTTTTCCATGACTTTCTGCCAATAAACTTATGTTCATCTTTCTTATGGTTTGTAATTCAAATTAGGTCAAAATAGCTAGATCTTTGGTTTTCGTAGTCTTCATTTGATCAGTTTTGGAAAATAACATACATAGCACCTGCGATACCTCCTTTCCTACCCTTCTCCCATCAATACAACCTGCTTCATCGTCTAACTTAGATTCTTGCCCTCCATTTGCCACATTTTCCTACTTTTCCCTAATTTCTACATTCTTGTGCATCATTGCTCCCTCCATCCTCGAACGAATCTAATTCCTCCTTAGCCTCATTCACCAGGTCCTTGACCTCTTAAAATCCTTATCCAACCTCCATTTCCATTTTCCCACCGTTTTATTCCTCCATCAACCCTCCAAAATCCTATTTTTGGAACATCCTATAGAAGCTACAGAACATCCTATAGAAGCTACAATACATCCTGTAGAACCCCTGCAAACTTCCTGTAGAAGCTTACGAAATTAGTTTCTTGAGATCCGATCACTATGAAACTCTCCAGAAGGGTTCCAGGGACCCCTTAGGCCCTCTTCTCACCTTCCCAACCTCGTGCAAGAATTTCCTTTCGCTAATCAACCTCTCCATAATCAAAACATTTAAAACGCAGGCATAATAATTCTACAAGATTACTCAAAAATAAAAAAAGATGTTTTTTCCAAATTTCATTGTAGAAGTAGCTTAGTCACATGCATTTTACCTTTCTAAAAGTCAATATCATCCATTTCCACCCCTTTCATCTCTTTTCTTGTACCAGTAGGGTTAGTCGGTAAAACTAGGGTTTGCATTTCCTTTCAGCTTTGAGTTTATTTCTGCAAGTAGACTAGCCTCTTTTGAGTTAGCTTTCGTCCATCACAGTTAAAAGCTTCTTCTAAGATCTCATAGAATTTGGCATAAGCTCCTAGCGGACTTGTGCCAGCTGATCAAGTGACAACCACGGCAAGAGCTAGTACTTGTGCATATAGCATTGTCGCTTCTAAGTTTGTTACAAACTATCGGCTTGATAAAAGTAAAGAAGGGAGTCCTAGGAGTTGCAACATTATTGCTATAATACTGGGGCCCATTGTATGCCATGATAATGGTTCAGTACAAATGATAACCATAGATGAAGAAGCCATTCCTTTGCTTGTTGAAGGACACCGATTGAAAATTTTCAAGAAACCTTTATCAAAACAAGAGGTTGTTGATGATATCAATAAAACAATGATGATAGTGGAGCAAGTTCCAGCTCCTCCCACATAAAATCACTAAGAAAAGAAAAAAATAATAGGGACTCAGGTGAAGACCTCCATGAGGCGCCTGAGTCCCATCGTTGGGTTGAAAACCTCTTGAGGCGGCCCAGTGATGACAAAAAAAAACAAAACAAAAGAGAACAAAGCAAAAAGAAAAGGAGAATAAGAAGATCCCTAGGTGAAAACATTTCTTGAGGAATCCAGGGAAAATATCTAGGGTGAAAACCTATGTGAGGCAGCCTAGTTGTTTTTCAAAAAAAAAAAGTTAATCATGAAATTTCCATTTGCAAGTGGGCAAGAAGGACAATCAAGGAGCAAAAGAGGATCCCAAGGTCACCCTTGCCACTAACATATTTATTTTCTTCACTCATTCCCATGCATCACTCTATTACTTTCATTCTTTGCAGCCTTCTTCCAGTGATCAAACGTGCTGTTACAAAGTGATTTAAAGGTGTCAAGGTTAAATTTTGTCATTTCAGTGAGTCTTCAAGTAAAATTTGGTCATTAGGTATTACGTTTAGGGTTTTATTTTTATCCTTTCAAAGTTGTCCAAATGTTGGTCCATGTCACCATTTAGCTGAGTGTACCAACATTCAGAGGGTTTTCATCATCATGACAGGTTCCAATGGGTCATTTTACACCTTGTTCATGCTCTAGTTGGACCTACGTAAGGTTCATTTTCCTCTCCTAGCGTTTCAAGGGTAATTTCTCTTGGATGATCAAATCATCATCAAAACTTCTGTCCTGATGTTCATACACCTTCAACTATCCTTAATGTACCTTATTAAACATGTCCCATCACTGATATCCCTCAAATTCCTCATTTTCGCATAAACCATAGTTTCTTGCTACAACTTGACAATTTTCTAGGCTAGGCCTGTGTTTTTCCCTTTTGGACCCTTTCCCCTCACTCAATCTTTGAAATTCCACTTTCCCCTACTTCCTAACATCCCTCCCTACTTCAAAAAATTTTCTCAATAATTTAGAAGCCCCTTATCCCCTTTATTTCACTTCATTTCGACAAATCTCCTGTTCCACACAACAGGATAGGTTTTACTTAAATGATGTTTTTGAGCAAGAAAAGATGAATTTGGGACAATTGAGAGAGGGTTTTTTCCATAATAGGCTAAGGAAGAAAAACCTCCTTCATGTTTTACAGAAGTGTTATGATTTTAAAGAAATGTCAAAAATACAGTTGCCTCACGCGAATTGATGCACCTCTAAAGTGACCTTGGGAAAATCAAGATTTATTCCAGCTTGGTTGGCCTAATGACTTTATTGATGAGTAAAATGATAACTAAACACAAGGATATTTCCAATAAGCTATCATGAGGTCAATTGTGGGTTAAGGAAGACCTTCAGGGTTAATTGATGATTATGAAGACCTTTATGATTATGCATGATTTTATCAATGATAGTTTTAATAATTTGGTTGTAACATTATTCACCATTTTTAACCTCCAATATAATTTCTATATTGAAGATTTGACTATTAAAAGTGTCAACTCAGAAATTCGTTGGAATAACAAGTGACTGTTTTGCAGTTGAGATTCTGAGCAAATGAAGATGAATCTGGAAAATATGGAACATGGGTTTTGTCCAGAACGGACCCAATTAACTCTATACAGAAATGGTTTGCCCAAATTTGGCTTGTACTAAGAGAAACACAGGGTTCTTTGAGCATGATGTTCTCATACGTGTTTTTGCGGCCATCCTCCAAATCTCAGCTGCAAAGCCAAATTCGTCTTGCTCTTGTTGAGAGATGAATGGGAATATATTTTCTTGTTGATCAATTGGTTAGAATCAATCCAATTTTGTAATATAAATCATGTTGTAATTATATTTTTTGTAACTTCTCTCTGATCTCTCTTTATTTAAATGAGAACAGAGATCAGAGAAAGGGATGATTAATTTGGGGAATGGAAAAGGGATGGGGAAATGGTGGAGAATTGAGGATGAATTAGAGATTCAGAATTGAGGATGGCAGAGAAAATGGATAATGGCTGAGAGATGGAGAGATTTCTTGTTGTAATCCACTGTAACTCTGCTTTGATATTTTAATATAAATCTGGTTGCCATTCCCTTGTTGATCCTGAAGTAACCCAGTAGCATCCGCGGGCGGCTAAGGGCCCAGCCTCTGGTGGAGTACGTTGCTACTGTTGTATATTATATCTTTGGTTTATGCGTGGTTTTCTCATCAGCGTGATTCGGTAATCTGATATGTTTTATTATTTTACATCACAACTCTGTTACGTTTGATCTGTTAAGTGATATCGTTTTCTAAGACAGAACTATTGTATTGACTCTGCAACGTATCACTGTTCTTTTAAATGTTGATATAATACTGTCGGTCTTTACAGAATATTGTTGTTGCTTAATTACACAACCTCTTTGTTGTGCACTTATTCATTGACATTATGGAATTCATCTTAGGAATTATGTTATTTGCGATTGTTGGATCTATAAACAATGTTGTTCTATTTTGAAATGCAGTCGTACTCTTTCTAACTGAAATTGATAACTAGATCAGATGACTATTAAGGTGTGTTGAGTGTATATATGGTTTTCAAGCATTGTTCTATAATTCATCATTAATCAGTGTTGTTCCATTTTGGTGTGTTGTTCAATCTGTCCTTAAGAGTGAAGGATTTCCATTTGATTCCTGTAGGTCACAATTAGTGCATTTGATCTTATAGACTAAGGTGTTACTACTTGCTAGACTTATTTGATGTTACAATTTCTTGTTTGTTGTTCCATTTCAAGTTTGCTATTCTATTTCTTAATTGTTGTTCCATTTCTTATCTGTCGTTTCATTTCCTGTCATTTGTTATTTTGGTGTGAAGAACAATCTCAGGCTGTAGTGAGCATTGACATCTAGTTTCTAGCTCCCAGATCCATGATCTATTCTCCGATTTCCTCTAGTTGCATCAGCTTACAAAGGGATGAGCTACTGCTACTGAACCCTTGACTGATAAATTGCTTAGTTTTCTGAATGTGACGTTTAATCTTTTGAAGTGGTTAGTTGTAAACGAGCATCTGTTTACTCTTGTATTGTGAGCACTGTACTACATCTTTCATAACATTACTCTTGAGTAAATAGTCGCCTCAGACTGAGTACACTCTTGAAATAAAAATTTGTCCCTGGGTTGACAATTAATGTGAGGTAATTAGGAGTTAAAAAGACCCTTTTTATTTTTTGACCCCAGGGTTTGTAGCATTTTGTGGGATTCTTGTGGGTAGTTGATTTGGTATTGTTTTTGTTTCTATAATTCAATTTTACATGTGTTTATGTGTGCCATCATCTCTCTCTTTTCAACTTAACTAAATGAATAAAGTATAAAGGTAGAATTCATTGATGTTGTAGTGCTCTACCTTAGAGTTTGTTTAGTTTTACATGTTCTCTACTGTTTGCAGAGGACTCATGACACATTCATGCCCTCTCCAACTCCTCACCAGTCTTAAGACTATCCATTTCACTTAATTCAAAGTACTAAAGCATTTGCCTACCTCACCCCACAGAAATCTCTGCAAGACTGAGTCCATTCCCCAGACCCAAAACTCCCTTTCACATTTGATCGAGTAAAACATCATAAAACTGAATCAAACTCCTCTGAGCATATACCTAGCCTAAAAAATAGTCTTTACATCAGTCATCTCAAGCTCCATTCGCTATATTTTCCTAAGATTGACAAGGAGAGAGCCCTCTCTTTACCTGGTAGGGCTAGCGACCAGGTTAAGCGTGGTTTGATATTACCGTAGACCTGCCTTTCTTAGCTTGTGGTAGATTTAGGCCCTAACAAGTTCATTCTAAAATATTGCGCATATGCTCATAGATCAGTGTGTTTATGCTTATATTATATTTAAGCATCTATTTATAGTTTTATGATTGCGCACACTTGTTATGAATGGTGAATGGTTAATAAGAATATTGGGTACCGACGACTAAGTCAAAGTCTATAATAATATCATAGTAAGGATAAAGGATCTAGATAGCACCTCGTCGTTCCCTTTAGAGGGCTGCGTGGAAGTAGACACACAAGTTACGAAGGTCAGATGGCTGTGTGGAGCAATGCAAGCACTCAGGTTTGGTTCGTGAACTTCCTAGACCTCATCAAGAAATCCCTAACGTGTAGAAACCTGGTTCCAGGACCCTCCCATACTACCTCGAGTGAGACCTCAGTCCATGCACCATGGGCTATTGATGAAAGGGCTAGTAGTTCAGGATTTGTTTGGCTAAATCACTTCTGAACTTGGGTCAGGCCCCAACAAGCCAACAATAGGAGAAGGGAAAAGTCGTCAATCTAGAGCCGGAGGAAGAAATCAAAGAAATCCCGATGGATGATGAGGATGTGGGAATAGACATAGAGGAAGTTGAAGGCTAGGGTGTTGGCCCTATCACTCGGTTTCCTGAGTACATACCTCCATGCATGGGAAAGGTAAAAAAAGATATCGACGAGAGAAAGGTCCCCTTGCAAACCCCTCTACTTCCGAATGAGATTGTTTTTGAAGGATAACACTTGGTGCGTTTCCTCTATTAAAGCTTGAAGACTGGAACTTGGCTAACCACAAGAAGTTCCCACACTTGAAAACTGAATAATTGATGCACCGCATTATCGATACAACCACGAGAACGACTACATTGGAGCCACGGAGGTTGCTCAAAGGAGTAGACACGGCAGGTCTGCTCAATAGGCTATGAGTGTTGCATTACAACTGCACCCCGATTACAGTCTTGGTCATGAAGTAGCTGCTATGCTTGGTGCATGTTGGGTGTATGTGGCTGGAGGAGCCAATACCCATCACTGAAAGGTTGATCCATAGAATCACGCAGTTGCTCTACACACAAGAAAAGCTGGCCATGATATTTGGCAGAAAAGGTGTTGAGTAGGCCCTCACAGAGTCCATGAAAGAAAAGTTTAAGATGGTGAAGAAGACACACGGATATGCCATATCCAGCATCTGTGACCCTGCTATAAAGGTGGCTACAAATATTTTAGTATGGAAGGTGATGAGGAAGTGTTGCACCAATGAGGTGTCGACGCCTGTCGTCACGCTAGCAGCCTAGTGCACTAAAGAATTTTAGTTCAATTGGGTAGACTATCTCTGCGATGAGTCCCTTACGAACTACCACAAGGCATAGGAGCTTAGCAAGATGTTCCACTATGTGCGGCTCTCGTAGTCTATTGTTCTGGTAGCGTGGGAGCTGCCAAAGGATAGCCAATTCCCTTTGGTGGTGCCAGACCTAGCAGAAGCAGCAAAGTATGCCTCGTTGTGGGTGACCAAGGATGCACAACGCGTCAAGGACAACAAGGTCTTCTGGATCTTGACAGAGATGAACATCCGCATGGCCATTAATCCCAAGCCACAATTATCACCTATGGTGCTTTCCAACCTACAGGGCTACGTAGAATTTAAAGCATATTTTCACCATGTGTCCTTCAGGGCACGGAAGGACCCTGTGGAGACATGGTATGACTTTCCTTACCTGGTAACAGATGATGCCATTGAAGCTGTGCTTGATCATTGGTTGGCAGAATGGTGCACTACAACAGACTTGGCAGTGGGATGGAGCAAGTTTGTCACCCAGTGGAAGAAGGATGACGCTAAGCTCAATATGATGTAGTTGGATGAAAAGAGAAAGGAGGCCACTGACAAGGCCTAGGTGGAGTGCAATGCCTCTCAACAGATGGAGAAGCAAACAGGGGGAACAGAGCAGGGTTCTGAAAAAGGCATGAGGCCACCTTCACCTGAGATAGTGGAAGAGACAAATGAGCAAACAGAGCATCACGAAACGGACCCACAAGAGACATTTGCCCGCATCAAGCATCCAAGGGAGAAAGAGAAAGGGGAGTCCAGGAAGAAATCCAAAGCCACAAAGACATCACTGGACCCAATCACACTCATAGAGGGTTACTTGCATTATATCAGACACACCATGTGAGATGTCACTGCAGAGGCCCTACAACAGTTTGAGTAGCAACAGCAACTAGTATTGTGGGCTATGTCACAAGCTGGAATGGTGTCCACCATTCTTGCTATCGGCACTTCAGAAGCTACCGCGATGCTGTGTGTAAAGGCCTCTAGCCCGATAGTGCGTCTTGATGGAGAGCTAACCATGGAGAATGAAGCTGATAGGCCCACTGTAAGTGCCCTCAAGGAAGTAGGGTTGAATCTAGTAGTGCTCCTCGGGAAGGCGCTCCACCTATTGTAGGATGGAGAGATTGTGGAGTTGAGGGCCCATGAGTAGCGCACCCTACAAGTGATTAGCGAGCATCGCATTAAAAATAAGCAGATGGCACTATAGTGAGACTCTTCCATCGCCACCTTAACCGAGGCGACAAAAAAAAACAAGCGTATACTTCAGCTCATAGAGGAGGCATGCCAAATTGTCCCAGAATTGGCCATTCCTAAGAAAGCACCAGTCAAGGTGCATTTCCACAAGCTGGATATAGGGGTATGTGATGCTCAGACAGAAATGGCAAGGGTTTAGTTGGAATTGAACCTACTGAACACCGAATTGCAGTTGAAGACCCACTCTTGCACCCCACTAGAAGTAAAGGAGTAGTGTGAAACTGCTATCACAGAGGAAATAGTGGCAGTTGATAGTGCAATAGTAGACTGCGCACAACTTTTTGAGTAGTCCTTCGAGGTCGTGAGGAGGTCGCAGGGGACCCTAATGTACAACAACTGGAGACAGAAGCGTGCAAGCTGTAGTAGTGCTATGATGAGTTCAAAGGCATAGCACAGACCGTCACACTCACAGAGAGATTGGCAAAGCTCTAGGAGGCCAAGCAACTAAAAGAATAGGTGCATTCAACGCTGCCCAAGGAAGCAGTGCTGAAGGAGCAACTGAAGCCTTGGTTGGATGAGGCTTACATGTTTACATGATTTATCGAAGGAAAGCTTGCGACTCTACAAGAAAATCAGAAAAAGCTTCAGGATGACAGTTTAGGAGTAGTGACCAAGCGAATGGTTAAAGACACGAAGCAGGCGGCCACACAGTGCACTGCGGATGTTGCGGTCATACAAGTTGAGCTGGGAGGTCTTCATGCTAAGATCTTTGTGTATGTGGAGTGACTTTTGGGCAAGTCACGATGTTTTTCTTGGGGCCCTGTTGGGAACAGGATCCCCCAAGGACATTTTTTGGGCTAAAAGCCCATGTTTTGGGTCAAGTTTCGTAATAAATTGTAAAGTCTTCGCTTTTTGTGGTTGCGGAGCACGAAGGTATCATGAGTCATAAAGGGTTATCTGCCTTTATTTTGTAATATGTAAAGTCGGCAGTAAAGATCTACCCATGGTCAGTGGGCCATGGGATTGTATAAAAAGAGCTAATTAAGTGAGCTCTAAGTATTCATAAGTTGTAGAAAAAATAAAAAGTCTTGAGTCATAAGGAGAGAAGTCTAAGTTTCGGGTCTTAGTGTAGGTAGAGGCTCTGTAACTGAGTGTGAAGTGTTTAGTGTGGAGTGTGATTATCTTCTGTATTCAAAGGTATTTCCGCATTGGAACCTAGCTCCATTGCTGCCCATAAAATATTCGCTGCAGGGGGGGTCTAGGGGGGGCAGCTTGGGG
>APFE030009098.1:0-26132 GCA_000404065.3 Pinus taeda
ACACCATGAACAAGGCTTTTTCTTTCAAGAAAGAGGGTTTGAATATATGAGTATTGTACCTTATTGTGAAGATGAAATTTATCATTTCTTGTGTATTGATAAGGGAAAATGGGATGTGGTTAACCATTACTTTTATAGTGACCCTATTTATGACACTAACACAGAAAATGGGGTAAGAATTGGTTCTCCTTTTCTCCTGGACATTACTCATAATGATATCCCTACTCACACCATTGAAAGCGAGGGTCATTGTTTTCCCACGTATGAAGAAGGATTATTAGGAATGGCAGACCCCATTTATGACACTAACAATGATACTAACAAAGGCCTTACTTTCCCACACTTTATTCAAGATCCCAATAGCATAACCACATTATCCACTAGCCCTCTTCTCGCTCATCCTCACGTTAACACCATTACTGATGATCCCTTCTCCCCTCTTAGGTATGATGTTGAGGAAGATCCATCCATTAGATGTTTCCCTCTTTCCCCCTCTTACCCTCAGGAGTGTGAATGAAATTATTCCATTAAGCAGCCTATATGTTACACCCCTCCTTCCCCCTCCCAACATAACCCTGTGGCATCTACAAAGCATAATCTTATGAACGATGATTGTGATAGGGAGTTCTTATGGATGATCATTCATTCCTCCATTGTATGCTTGGAAGGAAATATCTTTGCTTATAGATCAACTTATTTTTTGTCTTCTAAGGCTTCCTTTTACCTCGAATAGGGATCAATTTTTTCCACCTCCCACCCGCTTCATCCTCCATGTGATTGTGTCCGCATTCATTTTGGAGCTTGTTATATAAGTAATAATATAAGCAAGCATGTGTATAATTATTTGATGATGTGTTGGTTGCACTGGATTTATGATTACACTTAGCATTAACATGTTATTATATGCATGTTAGGGTAGGATGCATTGCATGCTCATTTTCTCATTAGAACTAATATCATATGATATTCTCATGATAGATTAGTTGCATTTAGATTAATTTTTCATTTTACTTTCTTTTTTATTTTATGGCCTAATATTAAGCATGGATGATCATAAGACACCACAAAAACATGTTGCCCCATGTGCCTGGTCTTTGATCTGTGCAGGTAACAAGTTTGTAGTACGAAGAGATTGTTGGTGTTCTCGTGACCTCTCATTCGAATAGCTTCATGCACCTCTATGCTCATGTCCCAGTTGGAGCCAGATGTTACCCACCACCTGTGGGTAATGTATATAGGAGAAAAAATTTCACGTAGATGATCCTCAACTAGCATCCAGCAACCCCTTGCAGCCACCAGATAACTCGATGTGCCACTATACCTGCCATCTGAGCGATCCATGTCATCCCTCTCTCACCTGTTGGGATTACATGTTTGAAGGTGGGCCTTCCGACCCCGAAGGTATGACTTTACATTGGTATAGTTGAGTAATTTTCCTTACTTGTCATGGGCACTTTTAGGCATGGATTGGTGGGTGGATTCAGCGGAACGAGTGTGCTAGGTCTATACTCTTGTCTCCATTACCTGATTTTGTGGTTAGCCTTGTATCCTAGTCCCGAGCAGTCTCCTTTATTGTCCATTAGCTTTAGGGTTTGCACTAAATGGGAAATATTGATTTTGGTTGCATGGTCCCGCTCCCCGACACCATATACATCACTCCCTTCCACTTATTTTAGCCCCATTCATCTCTTTCCCTATCCGAGTCCACATGTATTCACTAGGTACACATAGGCTTACCCTCCCACTCCCCTTGTCCACACCTTGGGTCAGGCCTGGAACGATGCCCGGAGGATGATGCATCTAAAAGGAAAAGAAAAAGCATAATTTGGTCACTCTCAACACGAAATGTCCCACAAAATGCAAAATTTGGTCGAGAGATACAAATTTAGCACGTGGGAAAAAGGCAAACATGAGCTCTACCCCCTATCCATGGTCATCTCCTTAGTTCCTTTGGGCCCTAGATGAGCCCCTTCCATCATTAAGGAACCCATGATTGTCCCAACCCATGGTGGATGATGAACTTCCCACCTTCAGTGGGTATTCATAGTATATATTACACAACATGCTTTCATTCCTTGGAGCCCCGAGAAGTTATGAAGAAAAATCAATCAAAGGAAAAAGGAATATGAAGGAGGGTGAAAAAAAAAGGTTGGGGCAACTCATGTACAAATATTTTCTCCCTCCTACACTCATATACCCAGGTTTGGGCTTCCCTTATTATAGCTACCCCTGTACCATAACATGTGGTTTGGATGATTCCCCTGATTCCCACTCTATTCCATAGCCATATCATTTTCCACCTACCACTTAAGGGATGTACCATGGACATGTCACCCCCTATAAATGTTGGAACCACCTAATAGGATCCTTGATTAGCCCCCTTATTAAGCTTGGAGACACTTTTACATGCCAAAGCCCATTATGGAAGGGCATGCCACCATGAAATTCCCCATTGATTCCATGACTTTTAAGCTCTTTTACTTGATTACTCTAATGATTTGTTGTATTGGAGGGAAAGGGGACACATTAGATCTTATGTAGGATTGTATATGGGTCTCCATTTAGGGCTTGGTATCCCTATACGAGGTCCTAGCCTTCCTGATGCAGGTGGATGTTGGTGGCCACCCGCCTATTCCACTGGGACCCCCACCACTATCTCTTTCAATTTCTTTGTTTCCTTAATTGTAGCACAATTTACAATTTTTGGCAGTTTTTGGGTCCTAAACTTTCAAAGCCATTTTGAGGCCCTAAATGATGTTTCTTCAGAAAACTGGGGCCAACAAGGGTCATAGTCTTATGTTGGCTAGTCAAAAGTTCTACTCCTTGAATAGATATTTCTAACGAGGTATGTGCACGTTAAATGGATATCGTATGCCAAAGTTACGATCCCGAGAAGTTGATGTACCAATTTACCCAAATGGGGCCCTTAGTTTTGGCGCTTCATTTCCAAGGGTTAGGTATTTGGATGTTTAGGGTTTTCCATTTTTTCTCAATAATAAATAGGCCTTTGAGCCTCATTGTAACATAGTTTAGAGGCATGTAGCTGCCACGTCTCTTCTTAGAGATAAGATACCATCGCTCGAGCTAAATTTTTTTCCACTTTGTATGTAAGCATATTTCAGTTCTTTGATATTAATGAAATCAAGTTTTATTTCTGCTGCATCTATGTTTTCATGTATATATTTGTAATTTGTTGTCTTCCTATTTAAATTCGGATCACCTCCATAGGGCCACATTGGCATTTGTAGGATGAGCATTGAGAGCCATAGGCCTCCACCATAGAAAAGAGTACTTCATGGATCCCAAATACCACTCATTGAGTGATCGTGTTCCACCTTTTGGATGAGGATCATGTACATGGTTCACCATGCCCATCCAACCCCACACTTCCACCATACATTTGGCAGATGATCCAAGGTCTAGATGAGGGATTATGTCAGCATCCTAGCCCTTACAGATGTTTTACAAGCATCTTCGATCTACTTGGAGACCCATGAGGATGTCCTTGTGCCCCCGCACCCACTTGGGAGCACCACAAATTTTCACTTGGAGAACAAGGGGCCAACTCCTTGTCCACTATGTTTGAGGTCCATTCCTACATCGTGGCACATTTTGGACTTCATTAGGCCTCCTCAAAGGCCCAATTACTCATAGTATTGATCATTCGACCATCTTGAGAGGCTTATTATTGTGTTATTGAGCTATCTAGGTGGGCTTGTCACGAAGGGATGTTATTATTGCACATTATTTTATTATTCGGGGATCAATGAGGCCAAATTAGGCAAATCTAACTCATTAGTGATTGTATAAATAAAAGTGAGGTGATTCATTCACATCATCATCAATTGGATTGGGATTTAGTAGCTCTTATGAATTTCACATTCCCTTTTGGAGGACAAGTTTGGATGTTATTGATGAATTTTGATGTTTGGATCTATTTCTCTTGTCTCAGAACTTCATTATTGGCATACGATGATGATTGGATATACTCTTTTGTACATGTAAGTAATTTTTTGTGCTTATTCTTATTATTTACTTTATCACATGAATGTTGTTGGGATTTTCGCTATACAAATCTGAAATTTACTGCTTTCTTATGTGAAATTATGGAAAATTTGATCTTTTATCGCATTTCATCGACCATGTATGAATGGATGAATGTTCCAAAAGATGATTTTGTTGAAACACATCTTGACAAGTCATCAATTATTGCATATTGAAGTGTAAGGATCTCAAATAGTTGCTCTCATTCCCTAATGCCATGTGAAGTTGCTTGAAGACCTCCTTGATTGGGAAGACATCTTCCAAACCATAAATTCTCATGACTCCATCTCTCCCAAGGGATAAGGCATTGGTCCTCCCATAGGTGGTCAATTCAAATGCATATTTCTCTCACCTATCCTTCTCTTTCTAGGCCTAGCCTCCATAGGTCATCTAGCGCATCACTTATCTCATGTTCTAGCCATCAAAAGACTTTGATCTCTTGTCCATTACTATGATAGGGTTCCCTTTAGAGGCCCTCCAAATTTCACGAAATTCTGATAGTGGGATCTCAAGATATTGCAAGCCCTAGCCCAAGGATCATTTCTTGCCCTATATTTCCCTTTCCTAGTGACCTCGTTTGGATCATTGTATTCTATCTTAAAAATATTTTTCCATTAATCATCTTCCCATCCACAATTAGGTCAAGCCCCTCCTTGATTGATCAATTCCACTTCCTTGACCTAATTCTGGGTCCACTTAATCTTGTGTGGTCCCACAACTTTACAATGCTAACTCCGCGAAGATCACATAAAGACCAAGTCTCCATAAGTCTTTATAGGCCTAGGAATCATCTTTACAAGATACATTCCCAAACCCTAGCCTCACGAATCCCCTTAGCCCTTCCTATAGAGCTTATCACCTTGCTTTCCAAGCAAGAATGAAACAGAATTGGGTCTATGTTATGAATAGGCCTTGGTAATCACCCTTTATCCTCTCATTGACACAACAATTATTGTGATTTCTCTTATATTGGGTCTCCTCCCATCAGTGAAAATCTGTAAAGAGTAGGGAGCCTTAGCTAAGGTGACAGTGGGCCATCACTCCATTGTTGCCCTTAACCTAGTAGTTTCCCCATAAGCTCCCCTGCTAATCTTAGTGGTGACACACCCATAATATCATTCAACATTTTCGAATCTTATAATAGCATTACGACTAGGTGTAGAGGCGGACCGGGCAACATCGGGATAGTTAGAGTCAGGTTTTCAATCATAATTTTTATACCACAAGACCAACACTACTTGAACCATGTTGCTTTGTTTACTTTAGGGCGAGTGTTACTCTGCTTCAGTAGCGTAGTGTCGCAACCAAAGATGATGTTAAGCTCCCTATGAGCAATAAGTTATTTACATAAAGAATTATTACTAAGAGAGAGTCAACCTATTGAAGCATGTAAATATTAGGATTTGAATGACAATGAGAGAAACCTTGGGATCTGCCCAAGATCAGAGACAAAATATGAGATAGAACACATTGGTTTTATTACTAGATATAAGTTGTTGATCCAAACTATTTCATGAAGAAGAGAGTATAGGCATTACCTTTTTTCTCGGCGGTTGTCCTCACGTGATTTTTGTTGATGCAGCTCCAAGAATCGAGTCCTAGCTCCCACAACCTACTACCTACACAGAAGAGACAACATATACCTATCTGAAGCTCATGCCCCATACAGACCCTCATGAAATAAGCGAGAAACCTCCTCCTTTCCTTCCCAACAGTGAAACTAAATACTGTAGGTTAGACCCAGTGCTCTTGTTGATTTTGGTTGTTCCTAATGTTCCAAATAGAGGCGAAGGATTACTATTGATGGAACCTATGTCAAAGAGAATACAAAGCAAGAGTCCAAATTTTTTGTCTTTTTCAATAGTAGGTAATAGAGCGAGTCGGTCATTCGTTAAGGAGGGTCCTTGCCAAGAGCCCTTCATTGTTGCTAGTCATTGCTTGAAGCTCATTGTTCAAAGGTCATTGCTAGCTGACCAGCCAACGATAGTGGTATCATTACTAATCACTAGTCAATCTCATTTCATTAGACACCACACCAGGGCATGTACACAACCATCTAGTGCGTTGTGCCATATAATGTGCCCTTTGTATACTACTATAAATGTTCTTAAACAAACAAAAATTTAATGTTTATTAATTAATGTCAACATTACAAAAACAAAAATCAAATAAATAAATCCAATAAATGCATAATATAACCTCCTCTTTGTCTTGAGAAGAGTCCAAATAAAATTATCAAACATCTTATTTGCCCTGGAAATCGTAATATCAATTAAACAAGGTTGCATATCTAGCGTTCCTCCCATTTAGTTCAATTATTGAATTTCTAGATATTCTTGCTTAGTTTAAGTATACTTAAGTTACAGTCAATAACAATGAAGACATACATAACATAAATGGACGAACAAAATGTTTTTCAGTAGCCATGTTTTTCGATAGCCATACAATAGTGTTAATGGCCTCGAACTTATAGTATCTGGAGGTTGGAATTAAAATCCTAGAACAATACTTCCAAACCAATAAATGTTTCTACCTTATTATGGGTGGCCTGACAATTAATTGTAGCCTAAAATTATTCTATGTCTTTTACATAAAATGCTTGTATTAGTCAATTAAAGTAATCAATTTAATATTTTTATTGAAAAAAAATTTGAATATAATATTTTTTTACATAATTAAATTTTTGATTAATCATAAAAGTAGAAGATACAATAAAATTGTGGAATTTTTTTCATATGTGTTTTAAAGGTTTTTTTATTGTCATAGTTTAGTTTTTTTCACTCTTTATAATTGAATTAGTTTAGAATATTAATTTGTTGTGAGTTGTGAATTTTGTTTTATAGGTTTTTTTATATAGAATTGTAAATTTTATTTTACTTTTTAGATTCTTTATAATTGAATTTGTTTAGAATTCTGCATTAATTTGTTCTGAATTTTGTTTTATAGATTTTTTTATTTAGAATTGTAACACCTAATCATAGGGATTGGGTGAACGACTATAAATAGTGTAAATAAATAATAAAGGAAATGGAGAGTCATCAGGAGATGAAACTGAATAGTCACTCCCTCTTGTATATAATAATGAACAGCCTAAATCAATAATACGATCTCATTTTGAGCAGTTACCTCCTGGCCTGACATGGTATCAGAGCTAGCTCCATTTTTGGCATTCCAGTCTGCCCTTGTAACTCCCTCCTACCTATGTTCTGCCTATTTTGTAGAACTGGCACCTTTGCCATGCTCCTGAGGCCTGAACCCACCTTCTATACACTGTCATATGTGTTTTTTATTCTTGAAAGTTGCCTGAACGCTGCCTAAACACTGGCCCAAACGTTGGTCTATACCTCCATACCTAGGATACTCCAACGTATTTTGGCAGTTGCAAATGATTGGTATCACTGCACTGTTTAGTTCACTCTCCATGCAACTCAGTTCACACCCCCGCGTTGTTATTTTTCACCAATACGTTGCTCCATCTGAGACCCATCTCTCTTATCAAAGAACAGTTTGCTTTCGACCTTCTAAACTACAATGTCCCATGAATAGATAGACCATAGAGCACACATCAATGTACCCAAGATTGAATCTGTAGCAAATACAATGGCCTTATCCTCACTTGCGAGTCGCCTGAAGAAGTTCTGGTTCTTGAAATGCTCCAGGCGCTTCTCACTCTTCAATAGGCTGCTCCCATATGTAGTCTTCCCCGTTGCTCCCATACGCAGTCTTCCCTGTAGCATCACACTATGGTAATAATGCTCTCGTGGTAATGCAACTCTCTCACCGATACGTTGCTCCATGGTAATACACAGACCTCCCATATGCAAGTTTTGCATTACCTTCGAGAAGTTTCGGTATTACACTACCTCCATATGCCCTTGACATCATACCTCCCTTGCTTGGAGGGAAACAATGCGTAGGAGAGTAGATAGGTGTAAAAGCTAGAATTTTATTCAACGTGTTGAATGTTGAACCAAAGATTTGAAAGCGTTGAATGTTGAACCAGAGATTTGGGTATATGAGGAGTTGTTTTTGAGTTACAAAGATTCGAAGATTTGACCTACAAATTGTTTTTTGGCTTGTTGCAATTTCTTTCATGATTTTGTGCCCCTGTTTTGTAAGAAACTGCAACTAGTTTCTTTGTTGTCATAAGAATTCAGAATATTGCTACTACACTGCAATTTTTTTTACATCAAAAGCACATTGTTTTTGCCAGCTGAAGTTTTTTTACAATACACAGGCTTTACAATGCATTCACTGGCATCTATTGTCGGAGTGGTTCTCACTGGCAAGGAGAACTATCTAGAATGGTCGCAGAAAATCAAACACACTCTCATTTTTAATGAGCTGTGAAAAAGAGTGTGTGTTGGAGACGGAGACAAAGATCCAGAACAACCTACCTCAGACAAGGAATTCACCATTTGGGAAAATAAGAATAGCAAAGCTTATGGATTGATTGCAACATCAGTAAATGAAGAGGTGGGTCACCATATTTCACCATTTTCAAATGCTTTCGAAGCCTTATAAAAATTGAAGGAACTCTATGACTCACACTCTGCACTTGAAGTTGTTCAACTCATGATTAAATTGTTCACCCTTGAATTACAAAATGATGATCCTCTTTCTCTTGCATCAGAAGTAAAATCTATTATGCATGATATCAAAGTCACTAATGTTGAACTGGAAATTCCTCTGATAGCTTTTCTCAAGGCACTTTATCCCACTTACTCAAATTATCTTGAATCATTGCAAGCAAATGGAAACCTCAAATATATTACCTTTGACTCCCTTGTGAAAAAATTTGTTGAAAGAGAGAAAGATTTTGGGAAGAAGACAGTTGCTCAGTCTTTTGAAGAGGTTGTGTCTTGCACATAGAGAGAAGAATCTTGCTCAAGATTCTTCCAGAGGAAGAGGTGGTCGAAGAGGAAGAGAAAGAAATTTTAGAGGCAGGGGGGGCAGACACTCTCAAGGAGAAAAGTCAGATTTGCATTGCATACACTACAAAAGAGATGGTCACATGATGCATCCACATGCAAGTTGCCTTGGGACAGAATTGAGCAGGAAAGAAACCAACCCAGAGGAATGACAAAGAGAAAGGTAAAGCACCTGAATCCGCTCACTATGTTGTGGCACACTGTAAGATTGGAGTAAATGAAGACTTATTTAATGCTTCACTTGCTTCTTGGAAAAAATGATTGGTTTCTTGATTCAAGAGCAACTTGCCACATAACTTTTAGAAGAGATTTTTTTGAAGAATTTACTGACAATGTTGATGGAGCAGTATACTTTGCAAACAAATCAAAACTCAAGCCATCAGGGCTTAGAACAATCAGGCTTAAATTTCCTGGTCTTCCAGACTTTCTTCTGCATCATGTTTTATATTTCCCACAGCTGAGGAGAAACTTGTTGTTCTTGGTCCACATCCGCCAGCAAGGACACTTGATTCATATGTTTGATGGTAAGCTTGAGGTGAGAAAAGCATCAGACCACTCACTTTTTATGATGGGGATAGAAGAAGAAACGCTTCTCAAGCTACAAGGTACCTCTGCTCATGCACAAAATTTCTCATACAATTCTCATTATGAAGAAGGTACATTTCCATTAAGTTTATTATGGCATGCTAGATTTGGACATTTAAACTATGACAGCCTTAGATTGTTGAAGAAAAATGGTGTTAATGGTTTGCCTAAAATTCCTAAGAAACTTAAGCAATGTGATGCTTGCATTATAGGAAAACATAGCAAATAGACTTCTCATGATTCACATTCCATAGCACATAGAAAACTTGAACTCATTCATTCAAATTTATGTGGTCCAATTCATGTTCCTTCAGCAAATGGAAATAAATATATGATGACATTTATTGATGACTACACCAGAATGTGTTGGGTTTATTTATTGAATAACAAATCTTATGCTTTTCAAACATTCAAGAACTTTCATACATGGATTAAAAATGATACACAATCTCATATTGGCTCTATTCGCATTGATAATGGAAAACAATACACTTCAAATGAATTTGAAAACTATCTTTGCCAACATGGGATCAAACATCAAACAACTATGCCTTATAATCCCCAACAAAACAGAGTAGCTGAAAGAATGAATAGGACAATCTTAAATATGGTCGCTCCATGATGTTTTTCAAAAATGTAAAATTGATATTTTGGGTTGATGCAGTTTTATGTGTTGTATGTGTAAAGAATAGATGTCCATCTAATGCTATTAGAAACAAGACTCCTTATGAAATGTGGTATGGACACATTCCTTCGGTAAAGCATCTGATCTGAAAATGGAATGTACTTACTTAAGGGTGCAAGGTATCCATTTCCCATAATTTCAAATGTGAGCTATACACTCCAAGTGACCTCTGAAAATGTGAAAACTTCTTATTTCTTACATAGAGATAGATTGTAGGGGCATTCACCGGACATGTCACCTCTAAAGAGAGGATCAGTTCCAGAGGCTACCTGGCCCTCTACAGGCTCTGCCTAAAGAAATAACAAAGTAAACACTTAGAAGTCATTGACATACACATACTTGAAGTTTGATGTCTTGCGGAATAAAACAAATAACTTTCTGCAGTTGTATAGGTGATTAGGTGTGTATGAAAGTTATGTATATTTGTTGTTTAACACCTTATATCAGTTTTGTTTAGCATACCATCTTCAGAAAATAAAGACATCAAAATGATGAAGCAATTCACCCCTCCTGGGCTACATCTGTTGGACCAAGACTCTCAAACTAAGTTGGTCCTCTTGTATTAAAAATGCTACAAAGGCTAATACAAGAATATGAGTGTCTCAAAAGACAGATCTGACTGTAAATACAGAATCAAAAGATAGGAATTAGCTAACCATGCTCTTTCCCAAGCACTAAACAGTGAAATTGTACCTTATACAGTACTTTCCCCAATTGGACCTAGTGGCCCTTTAGACTTGCATGGAGAATTTTGAGGTGAAGATGACCTCAATTGGTTCTTAAACCTCTACCATTAGACTTAGAAGCTCAAAAATCGCAGACATAGGCTTTTGAATCACCAAAAATGGATGAACACAGCCCCCAAACAGCTCAAGCACTGAAATGGCCCTAGTGGCCCTAAAAGCTTCCCTGAAGCTAAACAGTGAGAAGAATGCCTCAACAGGTAAAACGAGCTGTAGAAATGGATTCAGAATACTGAAAACCTTCAGGAATGACATTTTTTCCACATTCACTCGCTGTACAATTCCCAATGCAGCTCCCAAACTGATTTGGCCCTAGTGGCTCCTTGAACTTCCACGAAGAAAAAACACCTGCAAATGACCTCAGATGGCTATGAAAGTTGTGCCAATGGCTTTCAAAGGTCAAAGAGACCCAAAATAAATAAAAATAAATAAAAAATAAAAAATCGTCCAAAAAGGACTTTCCTAGCCAAAGTTATGGCCATTTACTCCCAATTGCCAGTTGCCCTTGAAAAATTCCAATTAGACTTTTAGGTGTGGCCAAATAGGCCCGCCAAATAGGGTGGGACCGCTGATTTTGGTGCCTCCGCCAAATCCGCCACCAAATCCTGACCTGACCGCCAGATTTAACTGTTTGGTGTTAAAGCGCATGTGAATGCATTTATAACACTAGCAGTCTTTCTCAGATTGCGTGCCCAAAATTGTGGTTGACAGGCAGTCTAACCGTTGTTTAACCCGGACTTTGGGGACATGTGACCACGTAATATCCATAAGCAGGGACCGTTAAAATAATCCGCGCAATTTAAGGACTTCAGCCGATGGTTTTTCGGGCCAAGGTTCCATGTAAAGGGGGCTTGCCCCCTTCGGGCCCCGCCCAACTCCAGTTCAAAGCTTAAATTTTATTCCGCCCGCGTTGCATACAAGTTCCGCCGTTGTAGCCCAACAGTAAGGTGTGGCACTTGTGGACTGTAGGTCGTGGATTCAATACTCAAAACTGACAAAAAAATTAAACATGCGCCCAACATACTTGCTGGCTTCATCCAAGCCACATGGCGGCCTCCGGGCTTGCCACGTGGAAGACTGCAATTCATTGCCCAAAACGAAATATTCCAAAGAATATTCTATTTAAAAAAAAAAATTCAAAAAATTCAAAATTTCAATGTTATTGGACCATTCTTCTTTTTGGCATAACTTCCTCATATGGGAACCGTTTTCTGAACCGTTTGCGGTGCCAGAATCAGGAATACAAGCTCTATCTGGTCATTTAGGTTCAAATCAGTTCTAAGCACTTTCATTTTTGACCATTTTACGACACTTGGTCCTGAGCTCCTGATCACACCTCCCAAATGAGAAGGCTTTTGGTCCCCAAAAGCTTATGGAATCTCTAAACTAAACTGTACAACACTTGAGGAACAAAAATATCCTCTTCTGTTCAGCCAAAAGAGCATACTAATGTCAAAATGTCATGCCTTGCCAACTATCATCATGGCGACTTTTTGTTGCATAAGCCAAGTACTTGTCGAATCCCGACCAAGCTTGTTCACCAGACAAACTGAAAATTTGTAGAAACCAGTAATGATACTTGTTGATATATGCGCTGAAATCTTCCTCTGAACATGTGGGCTTGCCAACTGTCACAATGCCCATCCATGGCACCTCTGCTCCAAAAGAAGAGCTGCCTCCCAAATGAGAAGGCTTTTACCAGCTGTAGCATGCTGAATGTACTGCAAATGCTCATCCCAAACTCTTGGGATACTTGCTGCAAAAAATTCTCAAAAGAAGTAGAGACCCATGCTGAAATTTGAGCCCTCTTTGCATGCATGCTTTTCCAACTCATGGGATTGTGCACTGCTTTGCACCAATTTACTTCCCTGCACCAAATGACACCAAAGGTACCTTGTGCAACAAGAGAATCATCAGCAACAATTTGTCCTGAAATATGCTGAACAATGGACTCAACCATCAACATAACAAGTGTGTACACAACTGACACAAGTCGACAAAACATGTGCACCACAATTGACACAAGTCGACAACATAAGTGGCACAATCGACACAAGTCGATGAAACATGTGACACAATCAACAATGTAAAAGTGTGCTCACAAGCGACACTCGTCGACTGTCAACAAGATACATTTACAAACACATGTATGTATCAAAAACAATGAACTATATACAGTTCGATAAACACACCTACAACATCTATGTACAGGTGCAACTTCAACTCTTATTTTCTAAGACCAACAAGTACATCAACCCAATAAAAACACATGTGGGTGACAAGAGCTGAAATAGAGTGAGTCTCATACTCAGCTTTTCCATCTTGCAACTTGCATTCCCTTAACAAATAAATGCATTCAATCAAAAGACATACAACTTTAATTGGATAAGAATTCTAACCATTTCTTACCAATCCATTTCAAAGGCGCTTCCTTTAACTGCACATCGATATCAACATGTGTATCATCCTTACACATATCAATGATGGAAACTTCCTTCCAATTCTTTCCATACTCTTTCTCCGATTTCTTCAACTTTCGTGGAAGCATTGTTGGATTCAGAGTCCAACACCTTTCAGCAGTATGTCCATGCTTATGGCAATAAGTGAAACACATGTTCATCTTCCAGACAGCATGATTTGCATTGTTCAATGGAACTTTGGCTTCCTGCCTCCTTTCCTTCAAAAGTTTCCTGTATGTTGCCATTCTTTTCCAATATCTAGAAACACTATGGTTAAACAAACCACAAAAAGAACATGCAATTCTTTTCCAATGCTTATGTGGAAATTTTCCATGCTTTACATGATCAAAGGAAGTGTGATGGAAATCAGATTTATACCTTTCTCTTTCACCTTCATTACCTTCATAAGGAGGTGAATTGAAAGAAGAAGAAGCTCCCTTTGGAACACTATCAATCCCTTCAATGGTTTTAGAGATTTTACCACTTTCTTGTTCAAGTGCATGCTTATGCACACCTTCTTCCTGCAAAGCATGTTTCAAACTATTGCATTCCTCAAGGATACAACCTTTACAACCTTGAGATAGAGAACTTGAAATAAAACTCCTTCTAGGAACTGTTTCAATTGCCTTCATGGCTACTTTGGAACTTTCTCCATAAGATTGTCCATAGGCAAGACCCAGATTCTTAGGCCTTACCTCAACCATTATTGGCTCAACTATACCCTGTGCATGTTTGCCCAATCCTTTTCCTTCATATCCCATTTTGGACATCAACTTGGACCCTATGCCTCTGGTATGTTTCTTAAAAGAACCAACATAAACATTCTTATAAGAATTTGAAGACAAACTAGAATTGTTTACCTCTTCTTCAAGTTGATACTTGGCTAAGGCTTCTTTGGCAACAAGGAGTTGTGTCTCCAACTCATGCATCCTTTCCAAATTCATGTTTGCAATATGAAGTTGGCCTTCCATTTCCTGTAATTGATCAGAAAGCAACTGCTTCTCTTCCCTCATGGAATTCAACTGCTCTTGAAGTCTAGAGCTGCTCTTTCTTTCATCCTCATACATTTCTCTCACCATATTCATCATGATGAAAAATTCTTGTTTCAAGCCTTCATCAAAGAATATTGTGAAGGAGGATGATTTTGAGAACTCACTTATGGAAGTTGTCATTATAAAAATGAACAAAAGAGCTTCAGCAAAATTCAGAATCTATTAACAAATTCCTGAATCAAATGATTGCAGAGTCAAACTCTTATTCAAACAACCTATTTTGCATCAAACTTCTTGTGCTTCACGGATTGCCTTGAGGTCCTTGGGGTAAGGAAAATATCTGCTATTCCTTTTTGTCTTTTCCAAGACTTAGCTATTCAGTAGCTATCCCCAAACTTCAGTAAACTCAAACAACAAGCAGTTTGCAGAATAATAAAGCAGTCAATCTTCAAAACTGCTTAAGACACCTTTCAAGCTACTGATGTCAGTCAAGCAAACCTAGTGCTCTGATACCATCCTGATCTGAAAATTGAATGCACTTGTTTAAGGGTGCAAGGTATCCATTTCCCATAATTTCAAATGTGAGCTACACACTCCAAGTGACCTCTGAAAATGTGAAAACTTCTTATTCCTTATACAGAGATAGACAGTAAGGGCATTCACCGGACATGTCACCTCTAAGGAGAGGATGAATTCCAGAGGCTACCTAGCCCTCTACAGGCTCTGCCTAAAGAAATAACGAAGTAAACACTTAGAAGTCATTGACATACACATACTTTAAGTTTGATGTCTTGCGGAATAAAACAAATAAATTTCTGCAGTTGTATAGGTGATTATGTGTGTATGAAAGTTATGTATATTTGTTGTTTAACACTTTATATCAGTTTTGTTTAGCATACCATCTTCAGAAAATAAAGACATCAAAATGATGAAGCAGTTCACCCCTCTTGGGCTACATCTGCTGGACCAAGCCTCTCAAACTAGGCTGGTCCTCTTGTATTAAAAATGCTACAAAGGCTAATACAAGAATATGAGTGTCTCGAAAGACAGATCTGACTGTAAATACAGAATCAGAAGATAGGAATTAGCCAACCATGCTCTTTCCCAAGAACTAAACAGTGAAATTGTACCTTATACAGTACTTTCCCTAATTGGCCCTAGTGGTCCTTTAGACTTGCATGGAGAATTTAGAGGTGAATATGACCTCAATTGGTTCTGAAACCTCTGCCATTAGACTCAGAAGGTCGAAAATAGAAGACATAGGCTTTTGAATCACCAAAAATGGATGAACACAGCCCCCAAATAGCTCAAGCACTAAAATGGCCCTAGTGGCCCTAAAAGCTTCCCTGAAGCTAAACAGTGAGAAGAATGCCTCAACAGGAAAAAAGAGCTATAGAAATGGATTCAGAATACTGAAAACCTTTAGGAATGACCTTCGTTCCACGTTCACTGGCTGCATAATTCCCAATGCAGCTTCCAAACTGATTTGGCCCTAGTGGCTCTTGGAACTTACACGAAGCAAAAACACTTGCAAATGACCTCATATGACTGTGAAACCTATTCCAATGGCTTTCAAAGGTCAAAGAGATCCAAAAAAAAAAAAAAAAAAATTGTCCAAAAAATACTTTCCTAGCCAAAGTTATGGCTATATACTCCCAACTACCAGTTGCCCTTGAAAAACTCCAGTTAGACTTTTAGTTATGGCAAGA
This sequence comes from Pinus taeda, assembly GCA_000404065.3. Lineage (NCBI taxonomy): Eukaryota > Viridiplantae > Streptophyta > Pinopsida > Pinales > Pinaceae > Pinus > Pinus taeda. The sequence continues at coordinate 16,149 of APFE030009098.1, forward strand.
TAGGCCCACCAAATAGGGCGGGACCGCCGATTTTGGCGCCTTCGCCAAATCCGCCACCAAATCCTGACCTGGCCGCCGGATTTAACTGTTTGGTGTTAAAGTGCATGTGAACGCATTTATAACATTGGCAGTCTTTCTTGGATTGCGCGCTCAAAGTTGTGGTTGACGAGCAGTCTAACCGTTGTTTAACCCGGACTTTGGGGACATGTGACCACGTAATATTCATAAGCGAGGACCGTTAAAATAAGCCGCGTAGTTTAAGGAATTCAGCCCACGGTTTTTCGGGCCAAGGTTCCATGTAAAGGGGGCTAGCCACCTTCGGGCCCTGCCCAACTCCAGTTCAAAGCTTAAATTTTATTTCGCCTGCATTGCATACAAGTTCCGTCGTTGTAGCCCAATGGTAAGGTGTGGCACTTGTGGACTGTAGGTCACGGATTCAATACTCAGAACTGACAAAAAATTTAAACATGCGCCCAACATACTTGCTGACGTCATCCAAGCCACATGGTGGCCTCCGGGCTTGCCACGTGGCAGTCTGCCATTCCTTGCCCAAAACAGAATATTCTATTTTTAAAAAAATTTGAAAAAATTCAAAATTTCAATGTTATTGGACCATTCTTCTTTTTGGCATAACTTCCTCATACGGGAACTGTTTTCTGAACCGTTCACGGTGCCGGAATAAGGAAGACGAGCTCTATCCGATCGTTTAGGTTCAAACTAGTTCTGAGCACTTTCATTTTTGACCATTTTATGACACTTGGTCCTGAGCTCCTGATCAACATCTTAGGGTCTTTGGTTCCACCTGTTATGCCTTGATACCAAAGGTACATAGAAACAAACTTGGTGCAAGGAGTCGTAAGTGTATCTTCCTGGTGTTGGAAATAATACTGAGAGGAGGGGGTGAATCAGTATTATCAAACCAATTACTTTTTCATTTCCATACTCAGATTCATATACGCTACTTCAGTTAAGGGAACCCGCGTGTACACGCAACTGTGTCTAATGCAACTAGCGTATATCCAGTAAACTTATGATTTAGTTAATCCATTAAATGTTGATCTTTAATTAGTGCATCAAAACCATATGAACAGTAAATAGGTGCAGTAAAACAGAACAAATCATCACACGCATGAACACCATGATGTAAGGTGGAAACCCAATGTGGGTGAAAACCACCTGTTGCAATTCGTCTCTATCTTCTTTTAATAAGAAACTTCTTTTTACAATATTTCTGCACTGGTGTAGTCTTATACTAGTGCACAGGCTTCTACCTGCAGAAGGCTACAACCTTCTCTCGTTCTCCAACTTCTCCGGGAAGGGAGCTACAACCCCCTTATCTCTTGTCGTAGCTTATGTACTAGTACATAGGTGCTGACCTATAGAAGGCTACAACCTTCTCTCTTCTTCCAGGGACCACGTTTCATAAATTTTCATAATAGATACTCCTGAAGCACAACACCATAATCTGAAGGCCACGTTTCATCCAATTTTCATACTGGACCCATCAACAACATTGAAGCTCAAAATAAATTACCATTGCGATACAACCAATAATCAATCTTTGAATCTCCCAACACTAAATCACTGAAACCCTGTGAACAGAAACACAGTCACCAAAACATGGAGCAGATCACAGAACTCTGCAACAATGTTCAGAGCCAGTTGTATCATCAAGAATCATGCATCAGAGTGCATACACTACTTGGAAAGAGCCGAACCAATGTGTATACGCAACTTCACCAAAGTGAACCAGCATATATGTCATCAATTGCTTACTTACAACCTCGTTGCACTTCCCGACTTCAGACATACCCAGATCATTACATACAAAAGGATAGTACGTGTGTTAGCAACCAGATCTATAAAGATAAGTCATTATGATCCTGATCCATTATTAGATCTCATCTATCAATGCTGAAGGTCAACACAATCAACCAATCTGAATGTGCAGAATACAGACACCAGTAAATAGTGACCAGAACTCAGAACTTTGCATCAACTATCAGAACCACCTGTAACTTCAAATATCATAGTTCATATGGTATACGCTACTTAGATGTATCTAACCTGCGTGTATACGCGCTTTTATCAAAGTCAACCAGTGTATACATCTGTAAATATTCAATTACAATTTGCAGCTATTCCAGACTTGAGTTAGATCATAATATTTACAAAACATTACATGCGTCAGTATATAGATCTAGAATAAGCATGATCAAACCATATAGAAATTATTCATTCCAAGCCATAAGATCTTGATCCATCATTAGTCCTTGTCCTCCATCAACCGTTGAAATTCATCCTTGGCTCAGATCAAGCAAAGCATCATAAACCCATAACCTGCATACTAGATCTCACACTTCATCATATATTCAAGACTTTCTCAATGTCTTTACCTAATTATCTTCTCCTCCTTTTATAGTCTTAGGCCTTACTCAATACCATGGTCCAAAACCACTTAGAACTAATACCTTGGTCTAAATACCATGGACCAATACCAAAATACCGTGGTCCAAATACCATGGACCCAAAAACTTAGTTTCCAACATGTATGCGCTTTTCCTTGCGTGAAAGTGTGTGTATATGCATATGCGTCTTCTACTCTATAGCTCTTTTTCGTTCATTCTGTGAGCTTGAACTGTGATTCAATACTGTTAACCTGTAGTACTTTGATCTTCATCATCAAGGACATCACCTGTATCATAATGTTAACTTGTTTACTGTGAACTGTCATTTCCTTTGAACTGCCTTGCATCACATTTGTTAACACAACTACCATATATTAATGTCACATCTGATATCTCTTGTGAAGATTCATGTAGTTACCATGTATAGGTGAGTAGTTCTGCTACAAGAGGGTTGCCATCAAGTACAACACATTCATCATAATGCCAACACCTGGGATATTCAAACACCTCTAAAGCATATTGTCTCTATGATGAAGTCAATAAAAAGTTTGTTGTATCTAGAGATGTAATCATTCTTGAATCATCCAAAACTGACAATGTTGTTGAGCAGCAACTTGATCGCTTGGATAGATTCGCAAATGAAAAAACATTTCAAGAATTTGATAATCAGATTCCACATCTTGAAGGGGGGATTCCTATACTAGATCAATCTGTGGAATCTTCTGCTAAAGCACTCTCTACCCCGCATGAAACTCCAACAACAGATGATACTTTGAGTGATGTGATTAACAGAATTGCGAGACTCAATCTTGATTCAGTCCCAACTCAATCAACGGAGCAGCCTGGACCATCTTAGAAAGGTCCCCCAAAGTGGCTGACAAAGACACTTGAAAGTGTTCATCCTGATGAGGTTGGAAAGGCAGGAACTAGAAATTCAACTCGACAAAATGGAGGTGATGTAGATGACTCTAATTCACTTGTTGATATGGATGTTTCTTATGATTGTGAATTGAATTTGTCCACAGAATTTGAACCAACTTCCTTCAAAAAGTTGCTTCTCATGATGAATGGAAAGAAGCAATGCAAAAGGAGTATGATGCCTTGATAAAGAATGACACTTGGAAGTTGATTGATCCTCCATTGGGAACCAAACCAATTAACTGCAAGTGGGTCTATAAGGACAAGTATAAAGTTGATGGCTAACTTGACAAGCACAAAGCCAGGCTTGTGGCAAAAGGTTTTGCACAGAAGGAAGGGGTCGACTATGAGGAGACTTTTACTCCCACAGCAAAATGGTCTACCATCCGGACACTCTTTGCCCTAGCAGCTTAGAACGATTGGAAAGTTCATTAAATGGATGTAAAAACTGCTTTCTTGAATGGAGATCTAAAAGAGAATGTTTTTAGGTCCCAACTTGAAGGATTTGTTGTGAAAGGACATGAACATAAAGTATGCAAACTTGTGAAATCCTTGTATGGCCTCAAACAAAAACCATGAGCCTAGTATGAAAAACTAATTGAGCATCATCTGAAACTCAATTTCAAACATTATGATCTTGATGATGCAACTTTGTTTGTCAAGAAGGTTGGAAAAACAGTTGTATATCTTGTGGTATATCTAGATGATCTTTTGATGACAGGGAACAATGAGAGCTACATTGCATCCATAAAGAAGGAATTGAGGAAAGGTTTTGAAATGACTTATTTGGGTTGTGTTCATTACTATCTTGGTATTGAAGTAACTCAACATTCGAAGTCCATATTCCTTTCTCAAAAGAAGTACATTGGAGATCTGTTGAACAGGTTTGGTATGACTGAATGCAATCCTCTTACTACTCCAATGGAACAAAACTTAAAGCTCACATCCATTGAAGGAAAAGAATTTGAGGATGCAAAAAAGTATAGACAGCATGTAGGAAGTCTCAACTACCTGACTACTACCAGACTAGACATTTCGTTTGATGTTGGAATCCTCTCCAAGTTTATGCAAAAGCCTTCTGAGGGACATTGGTCTGTTGTAAAAAGAGTTCTAAAGTACTTGAAGGGAACTCAAGACTTTGGACTCAAGTATACATAGGTGGGCGACTTCAGCTTGATTGGATACTCTGATTCAAGCTTCGATGGAGACAAGAAAACAGGGCTTCTACTTTAACGGATCTATCTATGATCTTTGGTCAGGATCTATTCCTGGAGTCACCGCAAACAATTAAAGTTCCAGCACTCATTCCCCAATGGGCAGGATATGTGGCAGCAACTGAGCACAAAAGAAATTGTGTGGCGTCAGGAACATTCTTGAATATTTGCAGGTTAAAACAAGTACAATCGACTCCACTCATGATTAAACAATACCTTCAAAATAAATTGGCCAAGAACCCAAGTTCCCATGATCGAACAAGCACGATCAATACAATTATCATTTGATTAGTCAACATCCATGTTAGAGGGGCCAAAACATTCACTTCGCATTGTTCCACTAATGAGAAAATTGCAGGGACATCCTTCACCAAGCGCTTGGAAGAGAAAAAGCTTGAAAGATTCAGAACGATGCTTGGACTCACCAACATCCCTTCATATTAAGGGGGGGAATGTTGACACCTAATCATAGGGATTGGGTGAACAACTGTAAATAGTGTAAATAAATAATAAAGGAAATGGAGAGTCATTGGGAGATGAATTGAACAATGACTCCCTCTTGTATATAATAATGAACAGCCTAAATGAATAATACAATCTCATTTTGAGGAGTTACCCCCTAGCCTGAGATGGTTTTTATTATTAATTATTTGTTAAATTTCAATATAGAACTCGAAAACATGTTAGGTTTTAAAAAAACGATGTGACATAGAAAATAAGTATTGTTGGTTAAGTAAACCCTATAAATCAATTAATTAATTTTGATGTAATTACACCTTTTTTTTTTACAGAAAGATTAACCATTACATTTTTCGTGGTCATTTAATTTTAAGTCATATGGGAGATCAATGGATAAATTAAATAATAGTAAATATAAAAATCTCAGAAAAATCTTGGCAATGTAGAGGAAAATTAAATAATATTAAGTATAATAGTCTCATAAAAATCTTGGCAATAAAACATCAATAAAACCATCTCATCAAGATTGCAGTGTGGGAATTTTAGTGGTCCATGCAGGCAATGAAAACAATCTTCCTTTATTTAAATTTAATATAATACTTATCCAGGAGTTTGAATTTTTTCTGCTTTTGGTCTTGATAGATGAACCACACTTTGGTTCAAAACGCTTCGGCCAAAATTTTCTCTTATGTGATTTCTACCGATAAACCCTACTTAAATGTCAATTGTGTTAACCATCAATAATGATATATTGATATATTTCAGAGAGAAAATCATATAATACAAAATCAACATTTATTTTGCCTCATGCAATTAATATCGGAAATCCCCCTAACACATAAACCATATACACTTAGTGAATGTCCAATATAATTGTTAATATTAAAAAGTACATTACATCATTAAAAAATAAGAATAAAGTCTTATAAACCAAGCAAATTTGAAATAAACCATATTTTTAAATATATATATATATATATTAATTAATTTTATAAAATAACCTTATTCATGATTATTTGAATTTTAAGTCAAACTATTCAACGCATTTAACGAATGCATCATTTACTACACGCACATAATAAACTCACTACCCACATAAGATAAACTTAATTTAAACAAGAGAGGCTGCATGGCAGCTAGTCCCTGCCTAGCTGGTCCAGCCACCAGCAGCCTCCCCTAAAACTTACGCTGCCTTCATTGAACTTCGACTGCCTTCTCTAGACTGTGGACTAAAGCACGTAGACCTACTGCATAAACTAAAGCTGCTAGTAGCTGCTAGTACTTATTATAGGGCTAGTAGTTCTTACAGGGCTAGTAAGTCCAATTACTCTACAGACGGAGGAAGCTACTCTAGTCTAAAGTGCAAGTAGTAATTTCGGGCCGACTTTGACACAAAACTGCGAGGAACGTTCAGGTTATATAGCCAAGTGAAAAGAATCGCTGAGGTAAGCACAATGAGCGAGAGAGAGGAAGAATTGTCTGCAGAGAACAGAGTTGGATTAAGCTCTTGGCAAGCACCTGCATTGAATACTTTTGAAGGTCATGTCCAACAGATGTTAATAAAGTAGCCAACGAAACATTGTAAACCAATTAGCGGAGCCTTATCTCCTGTCATGATTTAATGTAAATATATAAATTGTTCTTGTTTAAAAAAATGAATTAGTGATCCCTTTTATATCCCAGACCACAATGGATGTTAAATCTAGATCTGCTCGAATAAATGTGGTTATACCTTTCGTATTTTTTTCCAAATCTGAATAGTCAACCTATGGTATTGTTCAAACTAAACATGAAAGCCTTAATATTATCAAATTATAGACCATGCAAGATTAAGATGGGGAGAGAGGACCGCACCTGATTGTAAACCATTAAAAACGAGAAATCCCAAATTTTGTTTTACATGCTATTATAGTTGTGTGGATTTATGATTTTATTGCCGTTCTGTGGATTCTAGATATTAGAAATAGAATGGATTGTTTAAATTCTAAAGGTTTATTTTATTGGAATGCCAGAAAGCATTTATATATGCAATATAAATAGATAGAAAAAGTGTAATGTATACCTGATGTGTAGATAAGGAGCTTCAACAGATTTTAATAAACAGAGAAAAGTGACATTCAATGACGCTTGTTGTCGTCAATGACAACATTATGCGCAACACTAAGTATACTCCAGTCCAATATGCATAGAATTGTTCTGAGAAAACCACGCAAGCCACGTGCATGCAAGCCATGTGCTTGTTTATCAACATTGCATGCTGTCTGTGAAGTCGAGACTTGTTTGTAAGCTCTCTGGTTTAGCGGCGTTTGTTTAGTCCATAGGCCCAACTGATCACAATACAACGATATAAAGCACATAGACAAAGAAAGGGAGATTTCATTGGAAGGCCAACCATCCGAGCTAAGATATGATAACAGATACACTAATTTAGTTCAGAATGTCCAGAGCCCTGTCGTTGAGAAGCTCCAGGCAGGCGTCGTCCCCGTTCAGAGAATCCTCGCCATCACAATTTGTATTCATGGTGTACAGAATCTTGCAATCCGGCCCGACGTAGACTGAGAAATACCCTTTCGGAGCCATGCCATGCCAGTGGCTGTCGGGCCATGAACGAGAGCGTTGCAGATTAACAAAAGGAAAAATCGTGCAGGAGGTCGTGAGCGATTTGGTCCCGGCCATCGCCAGACGAGGGCGTCACCATGTCCTCGGAATCAGGCTCTTGGCCGATATTATTTGTATTATATTAAATTAAATTAACATTATTTCTTTGTTTTTATTATTCATATCATAATGTTCCATTACTTGGATAAGATTCTAAAGTGATCCGATGTTGTGTTTGCGCGTGGCCAGGGAGCAGGTGTTTTCTGCATTGCAGGTGTCAAGCAGCATGTAAGAACGATTGCCATCGTTGTTGTTATAAATCAATTTCTGCTTCCAGAAGGTATCGAACTCCTCCATTTCGCAACCTGGACTGCTCCAGTATTTCAACTCCGTCGCGCCCAGGTTTTCCTCTCCTCTGATTCACCTCCATCCTGCCGAATCTATAGATCGCTTTTGTTCATTTTGTCGGCCGATTTTATCTGCCTAAATTGGTCGAAATTTCAGAAATTGCAAGCGACGGCTACTCGGAGCAGACAATTCTTATTTCGAATTTTAAAGCTTGGGGCGTGGAGTTTATCTTCCGATCTCAGAGGTTTTGATGATCTAAATGCAGTAAATTTTGTAAATATCGGAGAATTTGAGTTGACACCGTAACATTTGGATATATTCGAGCGCATCTGCACCTGTAAGTAGTGTCCTGAGCCGACGGATCTGGAAATTTGCAATATCCTTTACATTTTCCGTTTATACTTGGCGGTTTGAGCTACGATTGCGGTAACTTGTGGTTTAATTTTCCAATTTTCTTCAAACGTAGCAGAAAATCACCCCTTTCTCAAAATTTACTTATTTCATGCTTCATTTTGGACAAGCGGTGGTCATTTTTTAGGTAAATAAATGTGCAGGTCTTCATTTTAATTTCCATAGATCTACTCTCAGTATACATCCTCAGCATTTCGGATTATCTCTGTACATGCTGGAATCTTTGAAGCTTATCTTGTAATTTCCTAAGCAAAAGTTCATTTTTAGCCTCCTTGATGAATTATAAAGAAAAATCCGTGTTATTTGCATGCTTTTATGTGTGAAACTATGTTTGATCTCCAAGTTGAAGGGTTCATTGAAATAATTCATTCTTGTTAAAAATGAATTGCATTTCGCAGATTCTCCTGCCAAAACAGCAACCTTAATACCTTCCATTCTTCTTCAACTGTAATATAATGCTCTTCCAGAGGATCTGTCCCTTATATTTCACTTAAATTGGAAAATTTTTAAGCAGGGAATGCCCCTAAATGGATACTAACAGAGAATATAATCGCAGGGGTGTTATTTGTTTGGATGAGAAACAACGCGTTTCCCTGTATTACTCCATCTTGTTTTACGATACTGTGGCTTCACACAGCAATGGAAAGGTAAGCAACGGAAAGGTAAGCAATTGTAAGGGAAAAAAAATACTAAGAATCTGCTGTGAACAGACCATACTAAATGAGGAATTGTTTTGCAGATGAACAACCTTACCTACGGGAAGCCGGGGCCGCCGTCGAGATTCCCGTGCACCGCTTGCAAGATCAACCGAAAGAAATATCGAGTAACCTGCACAACAATTCTGTAATATCTGTTAGTTGTTTTACAGTTTATTTTGAAAAGAACAAAATAAAATTATTGCAGCCTTTTTTAGAAATAGTTAACATGGCCACACTAAATTACTTCAATTAGAAATTTAGAAATTTCTGAAACTATTTACCTGATGGGAAATTTCTGAAACTATTTACCTGTGATGGGCGGCGTGGTGACTTTACAGGCGGCAACACCGAACGACATTAGAGAGGCCGCTGCTCTACTCGAGCAGGAAGAGCTAAATAGGGCACTGCATAAAGTTGCCGAGTTGGAGAAAGAGCTCAGCATAAAGTTGCCGAGTTGGAGAAAGAGCTCAGCACGAAGTGTGGTGAAATTGAATATTTGAATAAGATAATTGATTGTCTGAAAACCGAGAACTCTGCAAACGTAGAACAGCAGTCACAGAAAATGAAAGATTTGAAGGTTGAACTTACCCAATTGCGCGACTTGAACAAGGAACTTGAGCAGCAGAAAAGAGAAATGGCAAACAAGCTTGAAGCAGCGGAATCGCAGTTTCGTCCTTTAAGCCATGCCACTGAGGTGAGTTTGCCTGAAAAGCATTCCGCAATTCACTTTTGAGTGATTTCTATGTATATTTCTCAATAGAACACAGCGCATACGGTTGTTCAGAAATATAAGTGTTCCTTGCTGACATGCAAATTGACACGCACTCGCACTGCTTCCATGCAATCGACTGGCACCTGTCCCCTGTTTAATAAACGTAACCTACGACGATACCCCCAATTCTCATTAACAGCCAATTAACATTAAATGTT
>APFE030009099.1:7321-32975 GCA_000404065.3 Pinus taeda
CCTTCTTCATTTATAGCATCCAAGAAATCATCATCTTCAAAAGCCATTAAAAGTCTATTATCATTACCTTGTTCATCTTCATCACTATTTGACAATCCATCACTATCTTCATGCGTGTAATAGCTCTTCTTATTTGCATTCTATTTTATATTCCATCTAACAAGTTCCTTACCTCTGTCTAGTTTATCTTTATGAGGACATTTTGCAGCATAATGATCGACTCTCCCACAAGCAAAGCATTTGAAAGGTAGCTTACCTCTGAATCTTCTAGTTCCCCTTTGAAGGTTCTTGACAAAATTTTATTCTTCCTCTTCTTCTGACATATGTCCTGGCTCATAGTAATCTTTTCTTGAAGCTTTGAATGCAACTTCTCTTCTGTCTGATGATCCTCCTTTTCTCATTTCGTAGGCAGTTAGAATTTCGTGTAATAGTGACATGGTAAGATTCTTTAGATTCTCCTTTCCTTCTATGGTAGAAACTTTTGAATCAAACTTAGGAGACAGAGATCTTAGAACTTTCTCAACCAAAACAACTTCTTTTATTTCTTCACCCAAGTTTTTCATACAATTTATGATCTCATCTATACGTAGTAAATAGCTAGCCACACTTTCATCATTATGAATTATGAGACTTTCATATTGAATTCTAAGAGTTTGTAATTTTTCTCGTTTTACCTGCTCATCTCCTTCATAGCTCAGAACGATCTTCTCTCATATATCTTTTGCGCTTTTGAGCTGCATCACCATGACAAATTTTGATTGAGATAGACTTCCCAATAGAGTATTGATGGCTTTTGCATTTGTTTCATATTGCTTCTTACCAGCTAAATCTGTAGGAGTTACTGATGGAAATGTGTATCCTGTTTCCACAATATCCGAAACTTCTGTACCAAGAGATTGAATATAGGCAGTGATTCTTACCTTCCAATAAACAAAGTTGATCCCATCAAATATCGGTGGCTTGATAGATGCTTCCTTTTCGTAGTTGCTCATGATGATAGATCTTCCTTCAAGCGATCAAGCTTTTCCTGAAGGACCTGCTCTGATACCAATTGTTGGAAATAATACTGAGAGGGGGGGCGAATCAGTATTATCAAACTCTTTTCAATTTATACAAATATTTGCAAATGAAACTTGTGTATACCTTTCAAACTTATAATATATTAATCTGTGTCAGAACCATATCACAAGAACAAAAATAGAGCAACAGTCACACCAAAGAACACAAGATATAAGGTGGAAACCCAATGTGGGTGAAAATCACCTGCTGCAATATGTCTCTATCTTCTTTCAATTAGAAACTTCTTTTTACAATGATTTTGTATTGGTGCAGTCCTTTACCAGTACACAGGCTTCAACATGCAGAAGGCTACAACCTTCTATTTTCTTCCAGGGACCACGTTTCATAAATTTTCATACTGGATCCATGAACATTAAATAATCATCAAATACATTTGAATCAACCAATCTCCTTTCCCCAAACAACTAATGAATCAACCAATAGCTTCTCAGAATGCAGTAACCAGAAAAACAATACCAGTAACTAGACACCGATTCTAAACCCAGAACTCTACAGCAATGAACAAAAGACAACCAAAATATATTTCAAGAAAAGTCTGCAACTTCACCAATAGAAACCTGAAAATATCCGCACTTCTGCTATGTCGAGCCTGTGTAGCTCCATACTTGCTTTGTCTTCTATTCTACGCAGATCCGCACTACTCTGTCTACTGTTCTGCACAGCTCCACACTACTCAGTCTTTTGTTCTGTGCACCTCCACACCTGCGCTGTCTACTGAACTGCACACGTCCGCAACTACTCTGTCTACTTGACTGCGCACCGCCGCACCTGATCCCTCTTCTATCCTGTGCACCTCCGCACCTGTGCCATATCTTGCCTGCGGACCTTTGAACATAGACACCTTATCAGTTCTCAATTATACCCCAGACTGTCAAATTCACAAATCTGGTCATGTGCCAAAGAGATCTCAACCCATCAGTAGATCCACCTCATAATTTTCAGGTTTCTCCTTGATTAAGATCTAGCTATCACTCACAAACCGATCACCAAAATTTCATATCTTGCTCTTAAGATATTCAAAATTCGCAAGTGCCTGGGCCAAATGATCTCCTTCCCTTTTTATAGTCTAGGCCTTTCTCATCCATGGACCAAAACCATAGAGATCCAATACTAGGGACCCAAAACCGAGGTTCAATATTTTAGATGCAAAACCACAGACCAAACCATAGGTTCAAAAACGCCGGACTAAATACCATGGACCATCCGTAAGATTTCCCGCGTGCGTGCACTTTTCTCTGCATGAAAGTTCGTGAACTTTAGGTTCGCACTTTTTGCTCGGAATGCATGTGAACATATCCGCATATTCTGAAATGTGCACTTGCGCAACCTCCCAATGACTGCACCTTTTGGATGGTGCACCTGCGGATCCAAAAAATAACACTGCTGCACAATAATTTGTCATTTGATTCCTTTGTCCTGCGTCCCCTGTATTTTGTCACATCTGATATTTCTTCTGAGGACTCATCTGGTTGAGTATAAGTGAATTGTTCTTCTATGAGTGGGTTGCCATCAAGTACAACACATACATCATAATGCCAACATTTTGTGTTGGAGGATGAAATGGAAGAGAACCCAGTGCTTTTGTGGGTGATATCTAGCTTCAAGCATTCATCTCTTTTGTTGTTAACCAGATGAAGTGGCTTAAAGCCCATAATACCTTTTAGAGACAAGAAAATGGATTAGATCTTTGGGTAAGGGGTGAGCCGAAAAACCCATTACAATTGTGGGATAATCATAGAAGATTAATGAGAAAGAAGGGTGTGATCCAGACATTGGGACCCATTCACACAGCAGTTGTCCAACAAGGGGCAAAATACTTCCTATCCATCAAATACCTTGCCATAGTAGCAACTAAACTCCGATGGAAGACTTCCAATCAGAATGTTCAGGACAGAGAGCCATTCAATTACAAAAATTTTAAGTTAGTTGTTGGTCACCTGGTCACCTATAGTAACCTCATCTTGAGAGAAGGCCCATATTAGCTAGGTTGTATGTTTCGAAGTCCAATTATCTGGTATCCTGCAGCAAGGGATAAGGCCCTATATGAATTTCCTAAAGGCCAGACAGGGCATTTTTTTGAAGTTTTAGCTACACATCATGGTTTTAGACCACTTCATGAAAACCCCTCTCTAGCCTATTCCCTAACTACCTTGCATGTAAATTACAATGTTTTCATGAGGGCATGAGAAAAGGGTAAGAAGGGGGGTGTGTTGAGCATTGGAAAAGGTATGTATTTACCATTTATTTCTTTAGCTTTGCCTTTGAATCATAACTCCTTTACATTCTAAGATGATAATATGTTAAAGAATTATGATAGAATTAAGGAGATTTTTGATTGATACAAAATAGCTAATTATTGTATTTTTCTATACAGAAAGTGAAGGAAATAGAAAATCACTATTTAGGAGGAAAAGAAAAAGAAAAACAAACTACTCTCCCTTCGACATGAAGTTGTATCCAGACGAGGAGATCAAGCTCAGAGCGCATGGTCCAGGAAAAGGAAGAGAAAATGTGGCATCAGCACAAGAAGACAAAACGATAAGCTGGAGATCAAAGATATAGTGAATCCCTCAGGATCCTTTGATCCTGAGGGAACACTGCTTCAAGGCTTATCAGTACTCTTGATACTTCCACCTGGCCATTATAAAAAAGGATAGTGCCGGTAGCCTAGGGGGTGGATATTATTATCAATTTGTAGAACTTACTATTATAATATCAACTTTGATCATTGACTCTCTTTGAAGAATGATAGTTGTAACTTTTCCATTTATGATTAATATATAACTCAATTGTTGTTCCATTATCTGATCTTGGAGTAAACGAAGCAGTGCTTCCCTGGTGGCTAAGGACCTGGCCCTAGTGGATCCACTTACTTCTTGTATCACTATTTTACAATTACAGTTGTGTGTGGTTTGATTTCCTTTGCATTTCCTTTACTTTCTTTATTCGGTAATCTTCAGTTTCTGAACATTTCACTGAATTGCTCTGTTATATCGAAATCGTAGTTAGATAGCAAGATTATTATTCACAACTTAAAATGTCATGTTGTTCATTCTGAAACAATATTGTACTATCTATTTTAGATTCTAATGTTCATTTATAGTTGTGATTGTTGTTCATTTAAATACGGTTCACTTACAATTGTGATTGTTGTTCATTTAACTACCATTCAATTATAATTGTAATTGTCATTCCTTTATACCTATGGTTAATGTCCATTATGCTAAAATAAGATTACTAATTCAATTACTCCATAGTCGTTGTGTGGTTACACTTAATTAGGTTTGTTGTTCCTTTATTAGTTAAAGATTGTTGTTCAATTCCTTTCGGTTAAGATTGCTACTCAATTTAGTTATGTAGATTAAGCTCTGTTGTTCGACTTTTTGAATATATTTAGTTGTTTTTCCTTTTCTGCTAATTGAATCGTTATTTCTATTATTTGATTTAGTGTGGATAGAAAGATCTACAACTGTAACGAACATTGACTACTACTGTCTAAGTTCTCAGATTGGGGATCTTGTCTGTGATTGATTTTCATTTACATCAGTTTACAGGGGAAAGAGATATCATTATTGCATCCTTGACTGATGCTTGCTATAGTTTCCTGAGTGAATGATTTAGTTACAGAGCATTTAAGTTTCTTTCCATTCCAATTAGATTTTGTTTCCAGCATTCATTTACTTCTGTAAGCACTATACCGCAAACATTACTCTTGAACAAGTGACCGCCTCAGACTAAGTACACTCTTGAGATAAAAAATTGTGCCTGGATTGATAATTAATGTAGGATAAATAGAGGTTAAAAGACACCTTTCTATCACTCAACACCTGGTGAGTTAGTTAGATATGTAGGAAGTCATTGGGAAATGGCCAAGGGAGTGGCTTCACCCCTCCGATCTCAATGTGGGTACAACAAAGGTGGGGGAAAGTTCCTCTGTGTAGACAATAGCAGCACAAAAGTAGAAGGAGATTGAGCAAGTTGTAGCTCTAAAGAAAGTTTCATAGTAAAAGAAGGAAGTTGCGTCCAAGGAAGCTCTTGTTAATGAAGCTACTGCCAAGGCAGCTACTGCTAAGGCAACTGCTAAGAAAGAGTCGGTGGATAAGGAGAATACTATCAACGTTGAGGAATTTTCTTCTCATGACACCGAGGACTAGGAGGAGTCCGATGTTGAAGGAGGTAGGGGTGAAGAGGAGGGCACTCCCTTTAGAGTACAAAGCGCTCCATTGAGACAACTTCAGGACCTAGGAAGAAGCAGAAATTCGACAGGCATGCGCATGTTGATCTAATGGTCGTCACTCACGGGGACTTGGATGAAATCGAGGATAAGGTCCACGACACCACAACAAAACTATGGATGCAGCTCAAGTAGCAGTACCAGCAAGAATTGGGTAATATCCAGAAGGATATGTGTGACCTACAAATTCAAACGAGATGGCTACAAGCAAGCATTGACAAGGCGAGCAAGATTCAAGTGAGCGTGATTCAGGTGAGCCTGCAACAAGCAAGCGTGACTGTGTAAGATACAGATCGGACTTTGAACCTCAGAGTCATTCAATTGCT
Source organism: Pinus taeda (assembly GCA_000404065.3). Lineage (NCBI taxonomy): Eukaryota > Viridiplantae > Streptophyta > Pinopsida > Pinales > Pinaceae > Pinus > Pinus taeda. The sequence continues at coordinate 12,962 of APFE030009099.1, forward strand.
GGAGGGATCCTTGCACATGCAATTAGAGGAAACGAACACATAACTATCATGGATTAAGGATCTAGGTGTCAATATCACAACACTCCCTATCTAAACCCTCCACAAATTGCACCAAGGAGTATCCAATGAGCTAAGGGTTAGGGAGTAGCGCGTGCTGCTGGTGATCAGTGGAGTCAATGCCAACAGCAAGTAGATATTCACAGAAAAGGTGTAGGCATTGAAAGAGAAATATGAAATGGCCATGCGCAACCAAAACTTGGAAACAACATTTACACAGGCATGTAATACGCTACCTGAGCTCAACATTCCCACAGAAGCAGAGTTAGCAGAAAAGATTTAGAAGTTGGTTGCAGCGGCCAAGGAATCAAAGGAATAAATCAACCGAGTCCTATTTGAACTTCAACTATAGATCTTAGAGTTGCAGTTGAAGTTGCAACCAACCAATCTGCTAGAAGTCTAGGAGAAATCCAGAGCAACAATCAAAGAAGGAATGGCCACATTATACACAATAGTCAAGGACTACACAAATTTATTAGAGCATGCCATGGAACTCTGGACATATCTACAGGAGGACCCCACTCTGCAGAAGATCAGTACTAATATTAGGGAAAATCAACAGTAGTTTGATGATATCAGGTTGATTGCACTCACTTTGGCACCAGTCCAGTGCTTTGCATGACAACAGGAAGGAAAACAATTGTAGAAAAAAATTGAAGAGTTACACCGTAAAGAGGCCATCTTAAGGGCCAGAACACAACCATGGACAAAGGTAGCAATCCAGCTCACTCTATAAGTTCAAGACAAGTTGAATACCATCTAGCAGACACAAAGTACAATGGGCCTCACTATGGAAGGCCCTACTACAGAGAATCTGGTCGAAGAAGTACAACAGGCTACAGTGCAAGGTACTCCTGATTTGCAGGTTCTAAAGATAGAGTTTCGTTAACTCTAGGATAATATTGCACCACCAGTCAAGTGACTCAAGGGCGAATCACCCAATTTGTGTTGGGGGAATATTGGTACGGGGTCCCTCGAGGTTAATTTTTGGTCAAATTTTGTAAATATGTTAAGTCTCTGCGAAATGTGGAATCGGAGCATGAAGATAGTATGAGTCAAAGATGATTTAGTCCCTTAGGTCGGTAAGTGATAGGGAGGTTTCGAGACCCACCCATGGTCCATGGACAATGGTATTGTAAGCGAAATTCTATATATAGATGAGTCACAGTGAGTCTAAGAGGTATCTAATTAAGAAAAATACATGTAATGGAAAGTAAGCTAATGCGTGAAAGATATGTTTCCTGTACCTAGGCGAAGGGGAAGGCTCCTGTATCTGAGTGCGCAGAGACCTTGGTAAGTCCGTAGGTTGAGTGCAGGAGCCCCTGTAGCTGAGTGCACAAGGAAAATAATTTTGTACATGAACGACTATACTTAATGAAGACAATTTTGAGCCAATTCTGATGCATCTGTGTATTATTTCTTATTTCTGCAAGTGTCTATAATTTCGCTCTGTGCTAAACTTTATATGAATTAATGCTTATATGGTGCACAAAAGTAGTAGATCAGTAATGTTTATGCATTTTATGAATTATTAAAATCCTTTGCGAAGATATGGAAGCTGTTGAGTGCATTTACAGTAATTATTTGTTTGGAATGGTTAAGTGTTTGCGAAGATAGATCTAAGCCCTAGGACTGTAGAAACCTATCCCACAGACCTCTGGATGTAGAAACATGGTTCTTTCATCCCCCAATACTACTTCGGATGAGACTGTAGCCTACGCTATGTTGGTTTTTGCCAAAAGGGGCCAGCAATTAGGGTTTTTTTGGTTGACGTAGATAACATTGAACCTGGGTTAGGCCCCATCAAGCCAACATTAGGTTGCATTTTTCAAACAAAAATCCCCCTCATGGCCCAGGGTTTAGCAAGAATCATGTATTTTGTGTTCTTTTTTTATTTTTATTTTCAAAATGATTCATTGGTTCTTGCATTTTTGAAAAGTGAATGAAACCTCTCTTGTTACTTTAGTTAGGATTTTGTTAGTATCATATAGCCATAGTAGCTATAAAACAACTTTTGTCTTTCAAATTATATTTTCAAATGTATAAAGGTTTGCTATGATATTGTGGAAGATCATTCTTGAGGTATTAGGTGGAATAAAAAATTTATTATTCATTATAAATATGTCAAAATGTGTTAAGACTTACAAAGGTGGTCTTTTTATCCCAAGGGTTAATGTTAAGTAGGTCTAGGGGTCAAATTAGCTAGGTCTTTCAAGTTCAAACCGTAATTATCGCCATCAAAATCCACTCTTAGCCACCTTGGGAGGTTATTTTGATGGTTATATTCAAACAACATTTCTCATATCTCCATTATTCCCATCAGAAATTCATTGGTGGTCGTGTTTGGTTGCTATGCAAAGGAGGCAGGGGAGGCGCTATTCTTTCTTATAGGCGTTGAGTTTTTTGTTGTAGGTTGAGGTTTGAGAGATGGAAGTCTTACATAATGAAAGAGGGTTTCTAAGGAGGAATTTGATGTTGTATAGGGATTTTCACACGTGTTGAAGTCAGCAAGAAACCCACAAATTGACTGAAGCTACTTCAACCATGGAGCGTTACGCTTATGTGATTCATTTTCACAGAGTCGACATATTTTCACCATATCTCTTAAATGATATACCCATTTTCCATGAAATTTGTACAAGAAATGTATGGAGGTAAATTGAATAATCTGACCTAATTTTAGGTCAAAATGCTTCACAATGTTTAAGAAATGAGCCACCATAATTTATAGCCATTTTTGTATTTTCTTGATATTCGTGAGTCATATTTGACTCAAATGTTTTGTGGAGAATTTTTATGATGATATTAACTTTATGTCAAAAATTAAGCTTAATCTAGCCTACCGTTTAGGAGATATTAAATAAATATCACTCATTGTCCTTATTTGCTACATTTTTGGGTGTGGAAATCATTGTTTAGTATTTTTTATGAGGAAAGGCTTGAAGGAGGTATGTGATATGATCATTTAAATGTTAGTGTCATCATCAGTGTGTGCAGACTCACTCTAAACATCCTCACCACTTAAACCATAAAAATGATGATGGCATTGTGCTTTTGTAACAGGTGTTGTGTTTTTGCCCATAGGAGGTTTTAGCAAATTTTGAGACATTGTATGGTAAAGGTGAGTTTCTGTAGGGGAAGGTGACATGCAAAAGTCAATTTGCATGTGTTGGAGCCACTATTCAACACAAAAATGGACCACAAGTACCTAAACCATCAAGCATTATGTTTTTAGGCATTGTAATTCTACCTTGCTGAAGAAATTGGAGTTTGCGCAGCGTTGACATTGCGTTTCTAGACATAGTTTTTTTGACCAAGTTATCTTGGTGAAAACATCATGTAGTGTTTTCTTAAGTGTTATTAATTTTAATAAATCCATCTGTAACTCATGAACTTATTTTGAGGCTAAAAACTCAGAAATAGGTCAGTTTTGGTGGAGTTTGCAAAATGCAGCAAGGGCATGCCGCACATTTTGTATAGTCATTTATGATGAAGAGCTGACCCAATTTTGGGGTTTTTGGTTGTCTTGTGGGATTTTATAAGGATGTCACAACAACTAATTATTTCCTCCAACACTTTATATTATACGAAGCCATCATATTCTCAAAATTTGTAATGTGTTGTGAAAGTTAATAGGTGTTGCGAAAGTTAACAATGTGTTACGATAGTTTGATACAGGTAACGAGGAGGTCTGAAATCACTGTGAAGCCTATCTTAGAAGTTTAGCACCATGACAAAGACATTTCAATAATAATCATTTCCTCCATTTTGTCAATAGAGGATCACAACCATACATAACATGGAGGGCTACTTCGTTTTGCTTTGAAACTGGCTCTTTTGCTATGAAACTGGATAGTCACCACTATTTTGCTTGATATTTCAAATGTTTTGGGTCCCCAAGGTTATCTAATCATGTGTTTAGGTGGCGTAATGCATTATGGTGGTATAATTAGTGATTTTTTATAAGGATTATTAAGTTTAATAATGTATTAAGTAGAAAATTGTGTTTGGTAAATAGGTCCTACTGTTATGTAGAGTAGGTGAACAATTCAATGTATTTAGCTATTTGACTAGTTTCTTGTTGGAAAATTTGACCTGGATGGCTTAGAATGGAATATATTTTATATATCTAATATTTAAAAATCTAAGAGAGGTTTGGATTGGTTAGATTGGAGAGAGATACACCTTGCGTGCATTGTATTTCCTAAATATTTTTGCTAGTGAATGAAAGAAAGAAGGTGATCTGCAGGGATTTATGTGTCAAATCTTGATGTTGTGTTTATTTCTACTTGTAAGTTTGTATTATGTGTTTACATCTATTAAATGTATGTATTCATTCTTGGAATAACCCGATGTTTAATTTAGAATTCATCTTAATGGTTATTTGATTTAGTTTTCCCAAGTGATTTGACTTTTCTTCTTAAAGAAAAATTTAGAATTCATTCACAAATTGATGCTCTAAGTGTTGTCTTCACCTTTCTTAAACTCACCCTCCTACAATGAATTAATTTGATTACATAATAAATAATTCCTACCTTTCCCCTCTGAAAAAACCCTTTCTCTTAGCAACACATCACTAAACAAATAATAACTTTGACATTACTCCATGCCCAATGGATTTGTCTCCTTTCTTACTAGTAACATTTTGAAAACGAAAACCTCATTGAACAATACACCTAGCCTAATATCATATTAGTTTGAGAAATATAAGGGAGAGAGCCCCCTACAAGGATAGAAGGGATAGATTCTAGCCTAAAAGTGGTTTGTGGTTACCTCTGGAATTTCTCTCCTTACCCTAGGGAAATTAATGGTGTGCTAACATTTTGGCGTTGTTGCCAAGGAGCGAAAGGTTCCACCTTCCCCAGGAAAGATAATAAAAGTTTAAGATATGATAATTGATGGTGGATAAGAGTCATAAACATGAAGTTTGTACCATTCACCTGGCAAATCCAATCAAGTTTTAACCTGATCTAAAGACTCCACTGGTAGTAGGATCCAGAAATCAAGGTTTTACTAGCAACTCTACTAGCTCAACATGAGTTCTATATCTACAAGGTATGATCCTTTAAATTGTATGCATATTCTAGGTTTTCCAAATTGCATGCCCCATGTAGATCAGAAAACTTATTTGCCAAAATTTAGAGATCAGAAAGGAGATGATGTTGCTCTTCATTTGGTCAAATGTGACATGCATGTACGTAGACTTAAGGTTGAATTTCATGAATATTCCCTCATGAAGATGTTCATGGTATCCTTGGAGGGAAATGCACAATCATGGTATGAAATCTTTCTAAATTCTTGTTTATATTCTCTTAGATATTTTCATACAGTGTTTTATGAGAGATATAAAGAATGTCATCCTTCCTTGTAGCTGGTCAAAGACTGTTGCACACATTTTGGCGATTTTATTGAGAATTTGGAAAATTTTTATGAAGATGATCAATTTATGGATGATGATATTATAGAGGCTATTCATGATAAATATTTTAACCATCAGGAAGAAGAAGTAGAGACTAGATTCCATCATATTCAATAAAGCCTCCAGCAAATAGTAACTTTCTCTTTCTTGAAAATGAGGTAGATCATCATCTTGAAAATGAAATTAAGAAATATTTTGATGTAGATAGTCAAGTTCCATCCTCTAAAGTTGACGAAAATTTGCAACAGTCTTACCAGTATTTTTGTGATGAAGAGTATGAACATAAGCATTCATTAGTTTCTTTATATTGTTCTTTTTTTGGGTTTTTATTTCAAGACCAAGTTTGTAAAGACCAAAAGGAGGTATCTGATGAATTGCATTAGCAAGGATCTCTTGACATTCATCATTCATATGATACAAATGTATCCATTCAGATATATACAAAACCTTTTTGTGTTATAAATGATGATGAGAATTTTAAACAAATTGCGGTCATTTATATAAAAAATGACCTTGAAACTCAAGAAATAGAATAAAACTTGTGGGCTTGTAGAAGACTTTCATATCAAATTGAGGACGAGGAACTGAATGCTGAAAAACAGAGACTGAGCATGAAAAATATGAAGGTGATGATTCAACTCTTGATTTATTTCATGATAAGGAAGAAGTTGATTTTTTTATATATTCTCTTGCCAAGTGTCATAAACGTAAATTTGCAGATCAACGTGTTGAAGAACAAGTTACTATTTCAATTCTCTTGTTTGATGACATGACATAAGTGTTTGATGTGTTTAACTATGATGAATATGATGATGATTTTGGTCTTGATTTTCTGGAGCTACCATCTGCGTTTTCTCTACTAGGAAATGATGATTCTTAGCAGTTTCAAGAAAACAGTCATCTTATTTATACTAAAGAGTCAATGCTTACACATGACAGTTATGAATTAGATTTTGTGAAAAATTTTGAAAAGATGATTATGGCATTAACATTAGGGGAATTTTGAGGTCTAAAATGGACCTCCTAAGAAATATGTACAACAAAAATAAACTTTATAAGAACCAATAGGATTCAATATGATGATGTCAACCATGGGGAATGATTCACCACTTTTGGAGTAAAAAAGTACAACGATTTAAAAATAATAAGATAATAAAACCACTTTTTCAACTTATCTCCCTAATTTTTTACTCAAATTTCGATTGGGAGTACTCGTTGGATGAAAAATTTAATTCCTCATCCAAGGAGTACCCATGTTTGATACTTTCAATGGGCCCTACTACATGAAAAATGAGAAATACATGAAAAATGTGATTGCAATCATGTTTTTCATGTATTTCTCATTTTGCATGTGGCAAGGTCCATTGAAAGCGTGCAACATGGGTACTCCTTGGATGAGGAATCAAACTATGCATACAACAAGTGTTTCCACTTGAAATTTGAGTAAACCCATAGGGAGATAAGTTGAAAATACGAGTTGAAAAAATAGTTATCTTTTTTCCCTCTAAAATTTGATGATGTAATCTAATCTTATTTTATTATTTCCACTATTATTTTATAATTTCCTTAGGATGCCCATTTTAGACCTCAAAATTCCCCTAAGTATTGTCATAAATATGAAAAGTCTAATGAAAAATAACAAATAGCCATTATACTCAAAATTTTCTCCCTTCTCTTTGTTGATCATAGAGAACAAGTAATCATTCATGATTTTCAAGATCATCTTGCAAGATTGTCACAATCATCAATGAAGGTAGATTTTTTAGCATTCCTGCACCAAGGATATCAGTCTTAGTTACAGTTTGAGATGCCATTCTCTTATTTTTTCTTCCTGCTCAAGGAAAGTGAGAGCATAATTCACAAAAGTGGCCATCTATTTTCATGGTTACACTAGCTCTTTGACTTTACATGAATGAGAAACCGATGGTTTAGTTTAGTAAGTAGGTGTGAATAAATAGTGTGCAATCAATGTTAGCATTTGATTTTCATTCTTTCAAGTAGTTTCTCTAAGCCAATCTTTAGATTTCATCTTGCAGCCTTAGTATGGATTTGCAGTGTGATTAGGTTCATATGTAGTATTGAATTGGTTTCAATCAGCAGTTGGAGAAGATCATAGGTCATAGTAGGTTGCAGTATTCAAGTTGAGATTCAATAAGCCTAATGGATTAGGCTACTAGTCTATGATGTTCTTGGCACCTCACATGGAGGATTCCATCCCCATTGGAGACAATCTTAGTAACCTATAGTCATAGTAGTCAAAAAATAGCTTTTGTCTTTAGAATTATTTGTCAAATGTATAAAGGTTTGATATGATATTATGGAAGATCATGATTGATGTCTTAGGTGGAATAAATTTTTATTATTCATTGTAAATAAGTCAAAATGTGTCAAGAGTTACAAAGGTGGTCTTTTTATCCCAAGGGGTCAAGTTAACTAGGTCTAAGGGTCAAGTTAGCTAGGTCTTTCAAGTTCAAACCATAATTATCGCCATCAAAATCTGCTCTCAGCCACCTTGGGAGATTATTTACATGGTTTTATTCATACAAGATTTCTCAAATCTCCATTATTCCCATTAGAAGTTCTTTGGTGGTCATGTTTAGTTGTTGCGCAAAGGAGACAGGCAAGGCACTACGCTTTCTTGCAGGCAATGTATTTTTTGTTGTAGGTGGAGGTTTGAGAGATGGAAGCTTTGCATAATGAAAGAGGGTTTCTAAGGAGGTAGATGATATTTTCCAGGCAATTTCACACATGTTGAAGTCATCAAGCAACCCACATATTGACCAAAGGTACTTCAACCATGGAATGATGCACTTTTGTGCTGCATTTTTACAGAGTCATTGTGTTTTCACAATATCTCTTAAACCATATACTCGTTCTCCACTAAATTTGTACAAGAAATTTACGGAGGTAAGATGAATAAGACCACTTAATTTCAAGTCAAAATGCTTCACTATTTTTTAGAAATGAGCCTAATAATATACAACCATTTTTGGATTTTATTGATATTTGTGAGTCAGATTTGTCTCAAAAAAAATTTGAGGTCTATAATGATATTTACTTGAAGTAAAAAAATAATCTCAATTCGGCCTACCATTTAGGATATACTAAATAAATATTATTCATTGTCCTTCTCTGCTACATTTTTTGGTGTGGAGATGATTGGTTAGTATTTTTTATGAAGAAAGGCTTAAAGGAGGTATATGATGTGATCATTAAAGTGTAAGTATCATCATTAGTGGAGCTTTTGTAATAGGCATTGTTTTTCTGCTCATAGGAGGTTTTAGCATATTTTGAGGCATTGTATGGAAAATTTGAGTTCCTGCAGGGGAATATGACCATTTACAGGTTCATTTTCACATGTTGGAGCCATTAATCAACTCATAAATCAACCATCAAGCATTGTCTTTTTAGGCACTACATTTCTGCCTTATTGAATAAATTGGAGTTTGTGCTGCATAGGCACTGTGTTTCTAGAAATAGTTTTGTTTGACCGACTTACCTTGGTCAAAACATCATGTAATTTTTTTAAGTGTTATTAATTGTAATAAAAGCCATCCATAACTCATGAACTCATTTTGAGGCTAAAAATTTGGAAATAGGTCATTTTTGGCAAACTTTACAAAACGCAACAAGGGCATGTTGCACATTTTGTATAGTATTTTATGATGAGGAGATGACCCAATTTTAAGGTTTTTGGTTGTCTTGCAAGATTTTATAAGGATTTCACAACACCTAATTGTTTCCACCGACACTTTATATCATAGGAAGCCAACATATGCTCAAAATTTTGAAGGCGTTGTGAAAGTTAACAGGTGTTGTCAAAGTTAACAGTGAGTTGTGAAAGTTTGCTACAGGTGATGAGGAGGTCTGCAAACACTGTGAAGCGTATCTTAGGATTTCAGAACCATCAAAGAGACATTTTAATAATATCCATTTTCTCCATTTTGTCAGAGGAGGATTGTAACCATACAAAACATGGGTGGCTACTTTGTTGTTCTGCGAAACTCGACATTCAACACTATTTTGCTTGATATTTCGAATTGTTTGGGTATCCAATATTGTCTAATCATGTGGTTAATGCCTCAGGGTGGTATATTTAGTGGTTTTTTTATAAGGATTACTAATTTTAATGATGTATTAAATAGAAAACTATGTTTGGTATTTAGTTCCTACTTTTATGCAGAGTAGGTGAACAGTTCCATGTATTTAGCTATGTGTAAAAACCTAAGAGAGGGTTGGGTTTGTTAGATTGGAGAGAGAGACACCTTGAGTGCATTGTATTTCCTGAATATTTTTTCAAGTGAATGAAAGACAGAAGGTGATCTGCAGAGATTCATGTGGTAGATCCTGATGATGTTGTGTTTCTTTCTACTTGTAAGTTTGTCTTATGTGTTTATATCTCAAATGTATGTATTCATGCTTGGAATAACCAAATGCTTAATTCATAATTCATATTAATAGTGCTCTGATTTAGTTTTCCCAAGTAATTATGTTTTCCTCTTAAAGCAATTTTTAGAATTCATCTACAAATTGATGCTCTATGATGTGCATCCACCTTTCTTACACTCACGTTCCTACAAACATTTAATTTGATTATATCATCAATAATTCCTACCTTTCCCCTTTGAAAAAACCCTTTCTCTCAGCATCACATCACTGGAAAAATAACATCTTTGACATGACTTCATGCCTAATGGATTTGCTTCCTTTCTTACCAGCAACCTTTTGAAAAAGAAAACCTCATTGAACAATACACCTAGCCTAATATCATATCATTTTGATAAATCTAAGTGAGAGAGACCTCTAAAAGGCTTGAAGAGCTAGGTTCTATCCTAGAAGTGGTTTGTGGTTACCTCTGGAATTTCTCTCCTTAGCCTAGGGAACTTTACAAAGTGTTAAAATTATGGCATCATTTCTCAGAAGCGAAAGGTTCCATCTTCCTCAAGAAAGATCATGAAAGTTTCAGATCTGATTTGTTATGGTGGAGAATAATCAAACACATGAAGGTTGAACCATTCACCTGGCAACTCCAATCAAATTTTAACCTGATCCAAAGACTCCACTAGCAACCGGATCTAGAAATGACGATTTTACTGGTGACTCTACTGGCTCAATATGATTTCTATATATGCAAGATATGTGCCTTTAAATTGTACACATATTACAGTTTTTCCAGATCACATGCCCCATGTAGATTGGAAAATGTATTTGCCAAAATTCAGAGATAAAAAAGAACATGATGATTTCTTCATTTGGTCAAATGTCACATGCATGTACGTAGACTTAAGCTTGAATTTCATGAATATTGTCTCATGAATATGTTCATGCTATCCTTGGAGGTAAATGCACAATCATGGTATGAAATCTTTCCAAATGCTTTTTTATCTTCTCTTAGACATTTTCATATAGTGTTTTATGAGAGATATAAAGAATGTCATCCTTCCTTGTTGCTGGTCAAAGACTATTACACATATTTTGGAAATTTTATCGAGAATTTGGAAAGTATTTATGAAGATGATTAATTTATGGATGATGAGATTATATAGGCTATTCATGAGAATCCTTTTAACCATCAAGAAGAAGAAGTAGATACTAGCTTCAATCATATTCAAGAAAACCTCCAACAAATAGTAACTTTTCCCTTGCCTGAAAATGAGGTAGATTGGCATCTTGAAAATGAAATTGAGCAAGATTTTGATGTTGATAGTCATGTTCCATCCTCTGAAGTTGATGAAAATTTGCAATAGCCTTTCCAATATTTTTGTGATCAAGATTATGAAGATAAGCATTCATTAGTTTCTTTAGATTGTTCATTTTCTGGGTTTTTATTTCAAGACCAAGTTTGTAAAGACCAAGCAAAGGTCTTTGATAAATTGCATGAACAAGGATCTCTGGACTTTATCATTCATATGCTACAAATGCAACCGTTCAAATATATACAAAACCTTTTTGTGTTATAGATGATGATGAGAATGTTAAAAAATTGTGGTCATTTATATAAAGAATTGTCTTGAAACTCAAGAAATAGAAGACAACCTTTGGCTTGTAGAAGACTTTCATATCAGATTGAGGATGAGGATTTGATTGTTGATAAGCATGAGATTGAGAATGAAAAAAAGAAACTTTTGATTCAACTCTTGATCTATTTCATGATAAGGAGGAAGTTGATTGTTTTATATATTCTCTTGTTGAGTGTCATAAAAGTAAATTTGCATATAAACATGATGAAGAACAAGCTATTCTTTCAATTCTCATGTTGGATGAAATTACATATGTGTTTGATGTGCCAAAGTATGATGAACATGATGATGATTTTGATATTTATTTTCTGGAGCTATATGTTGTGTTTTCTCTATTAGGAAATGATGATACTTAGCAGTTTCAAGAAAACAGTCATCTTAATGAAGAGTCAATGCTTACACATGACAATTATGAATTAGAGTTTGGGAAAAAAATTGAAAAGAAGATTACGGCATTAAATTTTCATGAAGATGAGAAGTCTAATGGAAAAGAACAATTAGCCATTATAATTGAAAGTTTCTCCCTTTTTTTAGTTGATCATTAAGAACATGTAATCATTCATGATTTTCAAGATCGTCTTGCCAGTTTGTCACAATAGTTAATGAAGGTATATTTTTCAACATTCTTGCACCAAGAATTCCATCTCAGTTATAGTTTGAGTTGCCATTCTCTTATTTTTTTCCTTCTCAAGGAAAGTGTGAGCATAATTCAAGAAAGTGGCCATTTGTTTTCATGGTTACACTGGCTCTTTGACTTTACATGAATGAGAAACCTATTATTTGGTTTAGTAAGTAGGTGTGAATAAATAGTGTCCAGTTAGTTTTATCATTTGATTTTCAATATTTCAAGTAGTTTGCGTGGGTTAGTCTTTAGATTTGATCTTGTAGCCTTAGTATGGATTTGCAGCATGATTATTTTCAGATCAGGTTTGTGTGCAGTATTAAATTGGTTTCAGTCAACAATTGGAGAAGATCAAACCTCAGAGAATGTTGCAGTATTCAAGTTGAAATTAAATAAGCCCAATGGATTATGCTACTATTCTATGGTGTTCTTGGAACCTCATAGGGAGGATTCCAATCTTAGTATCCTATAGTTATAGTAGTCAGAAAAAAACGTTTGTCTTTCAAATTATTTGTCAAATGTATAAAGGTTTGATATGATCCTGTGGAAGATCATGATTGAGTTCTTAGGTGGAATAAAAAAATTATTATTCATTGTAAATATTTCAAAATGTGTCAAGAGTTACAAAGGTGGTATTTTTATCCCAAGGGGTCAAGTCAACTAGCTGTAGGGGTCAAGTTAGCTAGCTCTTTCAAGTTCAAACCATAACTATCGCCATCAAAATTTTCTCTCAGCCACCTTGAGAGGTTATTTGCATGGTTATATTCATACAAAATTTTCAAATCTCCATTATTCCCATTAGATTTTCATTGGTGGTCTTATTTGGTTGTTGCGCAAAGGAGGTAGGGGAGGTGCTATGCTTTCTTACGGGCACTTTGTTTTTGGTTGTAGGTGGAGGTTTGAGAGATGGAAGCTTTGCATAATGAAGAAGGGTTTATAAGGAGAAATTTGATGTTTTCTAGGCCTTTTCACACAGGCTGAGGTCATCAAGAAACCCACTTATTGACCGAAGGTACTTCAACCATGGTACGATGTGCTTCTGTGCTGCATTTTCACACAGTCAACGTATTTTCACAATATATTAAGCCATATACCCACTTTCCATGAAAATGATACAAGAAATGTATGGAGGTAATATGAATAAGCCCACTTAATCTCAGTTCAAAATATTTCACGGTTTTCGAGAAATAAGGCACAATATTCTACAACCATTTTTGAATGTTATTGATATTTGTGAGTCACATTTGGCTCAAATTGTTTTTCAAGAAGGTTTATAATGATATTAACATGAAGTAAAAACATAAGCTCAATCTAGCCTACCATTTAGAATATATTAAATAAATATCCTTCATTGTCATTCTTTGTTGCATTTTTTAGTGTGGAGATGATTATTTAGTATTTTTTATGAAGGCTTAAAGGAGGTATTTCATGTGATCATTAAATTGTTATTATCATCATCAGTGTGTGAAGATTCACTACAAACATCCTCTCTACTTAAACCATAGAAATGAAGATGGTGCTTCACTTTTTTAATAGGCTTTGTGTTTTAACCCACAGGAGGTTTTAGAAAATTTTGAGGCATTGTATGGTAAAGTGAGTTTCTGCAGGGGAAGTTGACCATGTCTAGGTTCATTTTAAAATTTTTGATCCATTAATAAACTCATAAAAAAACAACAAGTAACTAAACCATCAATAAAAAAAATTTCAAGCACTTCGTTTCTTCCTAACTGAATAAATTGGAGTTTTCCTAGTGCAGGTGATGTGTTTCCACACAACGTTTTATTTGACTGACTTATATTTGTCAAAACATCATGTAATTTTTTTTTAAGTGTTAGAGGTTGTAATAAATCCAGCTGTAACTCATGAACTCATTTTGATGCTTACAAGTTAGAAATAGGTCAATTTTGGCGAAGTTTGCAAAACACGGCAAGGGCATACTGCACGTTTTGTATAGTCTTTTATGATGAGGAGATGACCCAATTTTGAGGTGTTTGGTTGTCTTGAGAGATGTTATAAGGATTTCACAACACCTACTTGTTGCCTCTAGCACTTTATATCAAAGGAAGCCATCATATGCTCAAAATTTTGAAGGCGTGGTGAAAGCTAACAAGTGTTGCGAAAGTTAACAGTAGGTTGCGAGAGTTTGCTACAAGTGTGCGAGAGTTTGCTACAAGTGATGAGAAGGTATGCAAGCACTATCAAGCCCATCTTAGGATTTTAGAACCATCACAGAGACATTTCAAGAATAACCATTTTTTCCATTTTTTCAGAGGAGGACCGTAACCATACAAAACTTGGAGGGCTACATCATTTCACTATGAAACTGGACAGTCAATGTTATTTTGCTTGATATTTCAAATTGTTTGGATCTCCAAGGTTGTCTAGTCATGTGGTTAGGTGGTGTAATACCTTAGGGTGGTATAATTAGTGTTTTTTTATAAGGATTAATAAGTTTAATTATGTATTAAGTAGAAACTTGTGATTGGTAATTAGTTCCTACTTTTATGCAAAGTGGGTGAACAATTTGATGTATTTAGCTATTTGACTAGTTTCTTGTTGGAAAATTCAACCTAGATGGCTGAGAATGGAATATATTTTATATGTAAAAATATAATAGAGGGTTGGATTGTTTAGATTGGAGAGAGACACACCATGAGTGCATTGTATTTCCTAAATATTTTTGCCAGTGAATAAAAGACAGAAGGTGATATCCAAAGATTCATGTGCCAAATCCTGATGATGTTGTGTTTCTTTCTACTTGTAAGATTGTCTTATGTGTTTACATCTCTTAAATATATGTCTTCATGCTTGGAAGAACTAGATGTTTAATTCAGAATTCATCTTAATGGTGCTCTGATTTAATTTTTCCCAAGTAATCTGTGTTTTCCTCTTGAAGCAGTATTTATAATTCATCTATAGATTTATTCTCTAAGTGTTGTCTTCACCTTTCTTACATTGGCCCTTCTACAACGAATTAATTTGATTACATCATCAAGAATTCCTACCTTGCCCCTCTGAAAAAACCCTTTCTCCTAACATCACATCACTAGAAAAATAATAACTTTGACATGGCTCCATGCCCAATGGATTTGCTTCCTTTCTTACCAGCAAACTTTTGAAAAAGAAAACCTCATTGATTAATACACCTAGCCTAATATAAAATCAACTTGAGAAATCTAAAGGAGAGAGCCCCCTACAAGGCTTGAAATCCTTGATTCTATCCTAAAATTGGTTTTTGGTTACATCTAGAATTTCTCTCCTCAACCTAGGGAACTTTACAGAGTGTTAACATTATGGTGTCATTTCCGGGGAGTGATAGGTTCCATAATCATCAAGAAAGTTCATGAAATTTTCAGTTTTGGTTGTTGATGGTGTAGAAGATTCATACACATGAAGGTTGTACCATTCACCTAGTGACTCCAATCAGGTTTTAACCTTATACAAAGACTCCACTAGGAGCAGGATCCAAAAATGACGATTTTACTGGTGACTCGACTCGCTCAATATGAGTTCTACATATGCAAGGTATGTGCCTTTAAATTGTATGCATATTCCAGGTTTTCCAAATTGCATGCCCCATGTAGATTAGAAAACGTATTTTCCAAAATTCGGAGATCAAAAAGGACATGATGCTACTCTTCATTTGGTCAAATGTCACAAGCATGTATGTAGACTTAAGGTTGAATTCCATAAATATTGTCCCATGAAGATGTTCATGCTATCCTTGGAGGGAAATGCACAATCATGGTATGAAAAATTTCCAAATGCGTGTTTATCTTCTCTTAGATATTTTCATACAATGTTTTATGAGAGATATAAAGAATGTCATCCTTCCTTGTTGTTGGTCAAAGACTATTACACATTTTGGCAATTTTATCGAGAATTTGGAAAGTATTTATGAAGATGATCAATTTATGGATGATGAGATTATACAGGCTATTCATGAGAATCCTTCTAACCATCAGGAAGAAGAAGTAGATACTACCTTCAATCATATTCAAGAAAACCTCCAGCAAATAGTAACTTTTCCCTTGCCTGAAAATGAGGTAGATCAACATCTTGAAAATGAAATTGAGTAGGATTGTGATGTAGATTGTCATGTTCCATCCTCTGAAGTTGATGAAAATTTGCAGTAATCTTTCCAATATTTTTCTGATCAAGAGTATGAAGATAAGCATTCATTAGTGTCTTTAGTTTGTTCATTTTTTGGGTTTTTATTTCAAGACCAAGTTTGTAAAGACCAAGCGAAGGTCTCTGATAAATTGCATGAACAAGGATATATGGCCTTTATCATTCATATGATACAAATGCAACCATTCAAATATATACAAAACCGTTTTGTGTTATAGATGATGATGAGAATGTTAAAAAATTGTTGTCATTTATATAAAGAATGACCTTGAAACTCAAGAAATAGAATACAACCTTTGGCTTGTAGAAGACGTTCAGATCAGATTGAGGATGAGCAATTGAATGTTGATAAACATGAGATTGAGCATGAAAAAAAAAGGTTTTGATTCAACTCTTGATCTATTTCATGATAAGAAGGAAGTTGATTGTTTTATATATTATCTTGTTGAGTTTCATAAAAGTAAATTTGCATATAAACATGATGAAGAACAAGCTATTGTTTCAATTCTCATGTTTTATCACATTACAAATGTGTATGGTGTGCCAAAGTATGATGAACATGATGATGATTTCAATCCTAATTTTCTGGAGCTATCTGTTGTGTTTTCTCTATTAGGAAATGATGATACTCAGTAGTTTCAGGAAAAACTACTTACACACTGGGAAAATTTTAACGATGGAAAACTATCTTGAAGTTTAAAAACATTGGCGAATCTCACTAGTCCCTAATATGAAAACTATAAAATGTTTATTGATATATTTGTTAAAATATTCAATTTTTATAATGATTTATATATATAGTCTCTTATATATGTGGCAATTTTTAAGGTACAATAATTTTCTTATAAAATTTGGGCGAATCATTTTAAAAAAAAATGGAAATTGGTGATCCTCTTTTTGGATAAAATTCAATAGAAATTTAATTCCATTTGTGAATATTTAGCCCCTAAAATTTTCCATGCTTACACATGATAGTTACGAATCAGAGCTTGGGAAAAAATTTGAAAAGCATATTATGGTATTAAATTATCATCAAGATGAGAAGTGTAATGGGGAAGAACAATTATCCATTCTAATTGAAAGTTGATTCCTTCTTTTTGTTGATCATCAAGAACAGGTAATCATTCATGATTTTCAAGATCGTCTTGCCAGTTTGTCATAGTCATCAATGAAGGTATATTTTGCAACAATCATGCACCAAGAGTAATAGTCTCAGTAATAATTTTTTTTCATTCTCTTATTTTTTCTGCCAGCACATGGAAGGTGTGAGCATAATTCAAGAAAGTGGGCATTTGTTTTCATGGTTACACTGGCTCTTTGACTTTACATGAATGAGCAGCCCATGTTTTGGTTTAGTAAGTAGGTGTGAATAAATAGTGTGTAGTTAGTTTTAGAATTTGGTTTTCATTCTTTCAAGTGTTTTTTCTGAGTCAGTATTTAGCTTCCAGTTTTAGTATGGATTTGCAATGTGACTATTTTCAGATCAAGTTCATGTGCAATATTGAATTGGTTTCAGTCAGCAGTTTGAGAAGATCACAGGTCAAAGTAGGTTGCAATCTTTGAGTTAAGATTAAATAAGCCCAATGGATTAGGATATTATTCTATTGTGTTCTTGGCACCTCACAGGGAAGATTCCATCCCCATTGGAGCCAATGTTAGTATCCTATAGTCATAGTAGATAGAAAATAACTTTTGTCTTTCAAATTATTTGTCAAATGTATAAAGGTTTTCTATGATCTTGTGGAAGCTCATGATTGAGGTGTTAGGTGGAATAATGTTTTTATTATATATTGTAAATATGTCAAGATGTGTCAAGAGTTACAATGGTGGTATTTTTATCCCAAGGGATCACATTAGCTAGGCCTTTCAAGTTCAAACCATAATAATCACCATCAAAATCACTCTCAACCATGTTGGGAGGTTATTTGCATGGTTTTATTCATATAATATTTCTCAGATAACCATTATTCCCATCAGAAGTTCATTGGCCATAGTGTTTGGTTGATACGCAAAGAAAGTAGGGGAGGCGCTCTGCTTTCTTATAGGCATTGTGTTTTTGGTTGTAGGTGGAGGTTTGAGAGATGGAAGCTTTTCATAACGAAAGAATATTTCTAAGGAGGAATATAGTGTTATCCATTCCTTTTCACACTTGTTGAATTCATCAAGCAACCCACAAATTGACCGGAGGTACTTCAACCATGGAGTGTTGTGCTTATGTGCCGTGTTTTCACATAGTCAACATATTTTCACCATATCTCTTAAACCATATATCCATTTTCCATGAAATTTTCACAAGAAATGTATGGAGGTAAGATGAATAAGAAAAATTAATTTCAAGTCAAAATTCATCACGATTTTCGAGAAACGAGCCATAATAATATACATCCACTTTTTGGATTTTATCGATATTTGTGAGTCGGATTTGGCTCAAATTATTTTTCAAGAAGGTTTATAATGATATTAAATTGATGTCAAAACATAATCTCAATCTAGCCTATTGTTTAGGATACATTAAAGAAATATTAATCATTGTCCTTCTCTGTTGCATTTTTGGGTGTGGAGATGATTGTTTAGTATTTTTTATGAAGAAAGGCTTGAAGGAGGTATGTGAAATGATCATTACAATGTTAGTATCATCAGCAGTGTGTGTATATTCACTGCAAACATCCTCGCCACTTAAACCATAGAAATGAAGATGGTGCTGCAATTTTGTAACAGGCTTTGCATTTTTTCCCACAACAGGTTTTAGTAGATTTTGAGGCATTGTATGGTAAAGTTGAATTCTTGCAAGGGAAGGTGACCATGTATGGGTTCATTTTGTTAGGTTCCTATAATACTAGTGATTAACCCATTACTATTGTAGTTGTATCCCTTATTAATATTGTTGTGCCTCTATTGTCCCCATATTTTTATTACTGTGCCCCATATAATCCCTCTATTTCTATTTTTGTGGCTTTATATTATTATTGTTAGGTCGGAGAGGTTATATTGTGACTCCTTAGACTCCTATTATTAGAAAGGATGTTTTTTCATTTGAATCATCCAAGAATTGTTCATTTTTGTAATGTAAAGGAGGTTGCCCCCTCAAAGAGGTTGAATTCTAAGGCGTTGATCTCTCTTTTCTATCTTTTTCTTGAGATGGTTTCATAACATTTGGTATCAGAGCTTTGGATTCTAGGGTTTCGCTGCTCCAAATAGGTCATCATGGAATTTTCACTATAACTTTTTTTTGCGACATTTCAGAAGTGAAAAAAAAAACCCATTTGAGACGAAATCGCACTAAACCTCGAGTCCAAATTTCAGAGCTTTTCGCGCTATATTTGCAAAGATATGATCTAAGGAAGTTGGAATTTTTGCAAACTCCTAAATTACATTCCCAACAGGTGACCTGGGGAAAATCATCATAACTTTCTCTCTCAGCATCGGATTGAAATTTTGTAAGAAGGCACCAAAATAGGACAAACTGTAGTTTCTTGTATATATTTTTTAGTGCCAAAGGTCGAAACATTGACACGTGGCACTTCATACAAGTTCGCTCTTTTGGAAAGGTCTATAATCAGGTCATCTTGGGAGATTGCGCATAAATCTTTCTTGGAGAATCCAATTTGGATCAGACTGGTGGTATTGGAAAGAGGACATAGAGGGCTACTATAAATCAGAATTTCAGAACTCGATGATCTGAAATTATAGAGATACATGAGATTCAATATCAAGCTCCTACAAAGTGAAAAACGGTGTGTAGTTTTTTTAAAATTTTTGCATAAG
>APFE030009100.1:0-17390 GCA_000404065.3 Pinus taeda
TAAAATCCTATCATCATGAAACACCCATTTGTAACTAATTATAAATACTTATAAAATAATTTGATTCTCAAACATGCATTGAACAATGATACTTACAAAAAAAATCCATGGTCATTTGCAAAAATAAATGAAATTTTGTTAAACTAAATCCTAATTTTAACATATATAGCTTAATACACATTCAATTAATCGGAAGTGTAATTCTTGGATATTATATTTTTTCTTTGAAAAGTCATCACAAATGTGACTTGTATCAAGTCAATAGACAATCTGGGCAATGACCACGATACAACATATTCTAACAATTTGGGAAATGACCATCCATAAAATACTACTGCAGTAAAGGAAACCATCTAATAATGCAAGAATTTACATCTAGTTTGTTCATTAAATATCTAATTGTAGCATGATTAGAGTGCACAAACGTTTGATAGCCTGTGATATAATGTTTGAATTTGTTTATGGAATGCACGACAGCCAGGATTTCCTTCTTGATCACTATATAGTTTAACTATGCCTTTGACAAGTTTTTTCTTCTAAAGTATATGGCATAAGGTAACTTTTCATCAATTTGTCCTAAACCTGCCCTTATTGATTTGTTTGAGGAATCTGTATGAATCTGGAAAGGTAGGGCCCAGTTTGGGCTTCTAAGAATTGGGATAGTCATGAGCTTGCTCTTCAAGGTATCTAGGGATTCTTGATAGTTTTCCAACCATATGAACTCGACATATTTGCCTAAGAGGCCAAACAAAGGAGAGGATAGCTTGCTGAAATCTTTAATGAATATCCTATAATACCCAACTAAGCCTAGGAAGCCTCTGACATCTCTCACCTTTTGAGGAGGTGGGACCCTTTGGATGATGAAAATTTTGTTAGTGTCCACCTGTAGTCCTTGCTGAGATATTGCATGACCTAACATTGTCCCTTCAGTTATCAAAAATTCACATTTTTCCAAACTAAGCGATAGGTTCATCTCGATACACTTGTCTAGAACTTTTTCTAGGTTAGATAAAGCTTCCAGAAGGTCAAAGCCATAAGGAGTAAAGTCATCCATGTATATCTCTACTGCATCATGAACTAATTCAAAGAATATACTCAATAACTCTCTTTGGAAAGTGGCTGGAGCATTACACAAACCAAAGGAAGGACCCAGTATGCAAAGGTACCCCAAGGAAAAGTGAAATTGGTCTTATCTTGGTCTTTTGGGATGATTTGAATCTGATTGCACCTGCTAAACCCATCTAGGAAAGAGAAATAATTTTTCCCTGCCAGACCGTCTAACACTTGATCTACGAAAGGTAAAGTAAAATGGTCATTTTTAGTGGCTTTGTTCAGTTCTCGATAGTAGACAGATTCTCAACTTACCATTTTTCTTTGGAACTAGCAGCAAAGGAGAGACCCATTCACTATCAGAGATGGGATAGATGAATCCTCCATCAAGAAATCTCTGCAGTTCTTCCTTAAAAAGATCTTTAAGTGCTAGATTCATCCTCCTTTGAGGCTACCTAACTGGATTTCAATCCTCCTTGATGTATATATGATGAGTCCATACTAAAGGGTGCACTTCCTTCATCTCATTATAACTCTAGGTGAAGACATCTAGGTGTTTTCTCAGCGGGCTACATAGTTCCTTTTCCTGGGAAAGGATAGGGATAGATTGATTTTCAAGGTTCTTTCTGGGTTGAACTCTATATTCTTAACACAGAGAGAAGTGGAGTCGGGCACACAAATATCAGTTGAAGAGTTTTTTTGGGTTTCTCTTACTATATCCTCTAATGGTGATACAGTGGGAGGTGGATTCTGAATCATATTTTCAATCATATCATCATCATCTTGTTGTTTCCCCCCATGGCGATTTCTAATTCACAAAGCAGTATATAATAGACTTCATCCTCATCTTCCTCCTCCAACAAGAGAGGTAGATCATGTTCTAGCAAGGGTTAGGTAGGAGGATATAGGAATAATTGCTTGGACATATGCCCGTTCTTTATGGCCATGTTCCTAGCTCAATCGCTGATGTAGGCATCGATGGTAGCCAACCATGCTCTTCCCAGAATGAGAGGATATCCAGTGAGCTTTGCCTTTGGCTGGAGAAATAAGAAATAGACAAGGTACTCCTAAGAAATAAGAGAGACCATCACATATTCCACAATCCGCTAAGGGGTCACGGTGGAGTGGTCTACTAGTTGTAGCACAGTCGTGGTCTTCCTCAAGAAGCCCTAGAGGTTAAATTTGATCATTATATCCTTTGTCATAACATTAATGGCAGCTCCCAAATCAATCAAGTTATGTGGGATCATGGTGCTATTGATGTGGACATCAACTACTGGGCTTCTATGGTCCAGATATTTTGGACAGACTACCTACCCTAACATCAGGTCAGACAGTTGACCTATGACATTGATGGTTGGGGCATCTATATTACGCCTTCGTGGATGCCTAAAGAACTTCTATTTGATCAACCTATTGTATATAGGCACATCTTTTACGGCTTGAAGAGGTGGTATCTTCACACATAAATGTTTCAATCCTCCCAGGAGTTTAGCTTCTTCTGGGGTAGGCTAGGTTGTCACAGATAGTCTCTTAGGAAAAGGTGGAATTGCTTTAGGTTCACTTTCCTCTTTATCTTCCCCAACCTCCCTTGGTGGATGTTGGCTATCGGGGAGAATTTCCCAAATCACAAGTTAATCTCCTAAATCTCCATAGCATATGTTGGGCATAATGGTTCCCCACTATACACTTGTTGAGCCTATCTATTGTTTAGGTTCGGATTTGGCTAGGAAGGCATTTGGGGTTTCTTTGGTTGAGTAGGATGCAATGGTTGTGGTTGGGCAAGTGGTGGAGGCAAAAGAGTGGGAAGAGAGTCGTATTAGGGCCTCCACCCCTGATGAGGTGCATTCTACTAAGGTTGTGGCTGAGCATAGGATTGAAATGAATGGGTGGCTGGTTGGGCATAATATTGAGATGTAAAGGACCAAGGAGGAGGTGTGGACTAGGAAGGATGAGTAGGGGGGGCCCAAGAAGGTATGCTAGTGACTTCTTTGGGGTTTTAGTATGCTTGAGATGTCCCTTTCATCCCCTGCTAGTATGCTCTAGGTCCATGCGGCCTCCTTTGGTTTATGTAATAGAGTTATTCAGTGACTCCCTCAGCCCCTCGATATATAGCTTTAAGTCTAGGTAAGGAAGGACACTTATCTGTAGAATGATTTTCTCCACAAACTGAACAAACCTCTATAGAGTTCAATGGGCATTCATTCCTAGGATACCTCCTGGTGCATCTAGGGAAACAAATGGCCAAAGCCCTCTCTACTTCATCTTGTTTCCTTTTGATATGTAAGGTATCCATTTGCATGGAAAGAGTCTGTAGAATCTCACTCTTGAAGTCTTCCAACATGTTTCCAATTTCTCCTTTAATGAATGAGTTAGAGGAAGAGGTACTAGCTATGGGTTGAATCACCCTATCTTTCTTTATGGCTGCTCTAGAAAGGTTTCTAAAAATAGTCTTTATGTCCTCATAGGATAGTTGGTAGATGTCTCCCCTGGCCAGTAGATATAGGGTGTCTAAAATATCTTCCGAAATTCCCCTAAGCAGGACTAGCATCAAAGACTCAAGGTCAAGTGTACACCCGACCCTTTTGTAACTGAGCTAGAACCTCTCTTCATAGTCCTCTAGGGACTCATCACTTCCTATGGCCATTCAAAAAATTTCTTCTTTAATATCTTTGGACCTACATTAGTCTTGATACTTTTTGTTAAAGGCTTCCTACATTTGAGCCCAAGCTATGATGCTATTGCCATGTAACCCGATGAACTAGCATAGTGCTACATCCTTGAGAGTAGGAGGGAATATTTTCAACTTTTTCTCATCTTCTCTAGAGTCATAGGTTCGACAGATAATAATAAACTCAAACAAAAAGTTGTCGGGATCTTCCGTAGTCAGACCATGGAAATGAGGTAGGGCGAAAGGGCCAATATTCTTCATTTTGGTGTCCCCATTGGTCTCCTGAATGGGAAAGGTACCCTCTATTCTATCTCCATTCCCCCTAGCATTTCTGCTTTCAGCCATTCGTTCCAAAGGAATGTTTTCTTCTTCTTCTTTCCCTATATATTCTTCAAATATGTCTTGTTGTTCACCAAAGGGTTTTTCTTGATCACAGTTGCCAAAGAAGAGAGAAGGTTGGCTGTGTTAAGTAGTGGGGGTGTTGGGAAATTTTTTTCCTCAGTTATATCTATTCCTACGAGGCATGAAAGGAAATATTTTTTTGTTGTTTTTTGTTTCTTTTTGGAATAGTACCTGCAGAAGCTGAAATTGATTGAACAAAACAAATTGCAACTAACTGAAATGAAATTTACAGAATTGAGAGGAAAGCAAGGAAACGCAGAACTTGAAAGAAGATAAATGACTAGTCTACTTTTGTGGAAATGAAATTTGCAGAATTTAAGAGGAAAGCAAGGAAATGCAGAACTTGAATGAAGAGAAATGACTAGTTTACTTTTGTTGAAATAAACTATTAGGAGAATGTTGCAATAGAAAATATAAGAAAGCAGTAATCATAGAATACTCTGACACTTCCCCAACAACAATGCAAAAAAGTGGTGGGCACCAGTATTGCAGTAATATTGCTGCAACTTTTGGGCTACCTACTTTACTCTTATCAACCCGGTAGTTCATAACAAACTTGGAAGCATCAGTGTTGTATGCACAAGCACAAATTCTTACTATAGGTTGTCACTTGGTTAGCCGGCGCAAGATAACTAGGAGATCAAGCAAAATTGTATGGATTCTAGAAGAAGCTCTATGTGTGATGAAAGGAGAGAAATATTACTCTACAAACACTTCTTTAACTACAGAAAGGAGAAAGACTGAAATGTAAAGCAAACCTAGTAAAGCCTAATTAACTAACTAATCCTACTTTTGCAGAAAGCACTATCAAAACCATGAAATGGATGCCATTACCTACTCAAGGAAGAAAACAACATATAATGAAGTTATTTATGGAAGTAAATAAGCACAAAACATCTTTTTTGATTTTTATGTATTTTTGTGTGAACTTGACATGCATGTAATTTATTGTGTGTGAAAGTGGTAGTGAATAGGTAGCGTTGGAGGGTAGCTTTTGGACTTGAGAGGATGTATGATGGTATGGATGGGTCCCAAGAGGTCCTAGGTGGCCTTCTGTAGGATTTTCCCACACTTGGCCTTCAAGAGAAACCCTACAGGAAAATCTACAGGAGGACACAGGAAATCTACAAGAGGAAAACAGGGAAACTACAAGATGCCTACAGGAGGAGGCCGAGAGCAGTTTTCACTATTTTGAGGGTGTGAGAATGGGTGGAGAAGTTGGATGAAGGTTGGAATGAGGTTTTAGGGAACCTAGGGTGTACCAAGAATAACCAGGAGAGAGAAAGATGATTGGATTTGCTTAAGGAGAGGAAGAAGTTGTATGGAAAATGCAGGTAACTAAATTAGAATTGAGGGAATACTTGGGAAACCTATAGGACATGGATGAGATGGAGGATGGGATGAATAATAGGGTATCCTACTACTAAAAGAGATCTTATGCATAAAAAAAATGACGGTTAACCAAGGAAATTAAGCAAGCAATTGAATGAGTGCATCTAGGAAAATAGAGTTTTGCATCAAAATAGTCTAAACTATGATCTATCAAAGGAAATTCTGAGAAATGTTGAATGAAAGGAAAGCATGAAAGAATACTATTTTAAATAAAGAAGTCAGCATGATGAAGAATATCTCAAGTAAAGAAAAACTGGAGTATTAACCTACTAAAACGCTGCAAACACTAGAAGTCCTATGAATGAGGGAAATTTGTGTTTTTGGGACAGCAAGAGGGTCTTTGCCTCAAATAATGGTCCCAAATGGAGTAAGAGAGGCCAAGGCACTATTTCTAGCCTTTTGAATCTTCTTTCTATCACTGCTTAACCTGCTATAGAAAGCACAAATGGAAGCAAACTACTAAATCATCAAAAGCAACCTATTCTTAACCATAAAATAAATGCATCTAACAACAACCTAATATACAAACTAAAATAAAACATACAAATAAAAGTAAAGAGGATATCGGTTGCTCGAATTGGGGCCTAATCCAAGAGATTTATCCCTATGAGGTAACTCAGTGTTAGCTCAAAAAGGATTCCATCTTTATTTCCAAAACAATAGCAGGATTACATGAAACTGTCACAAAATTAATAAACTGGAAGTTGGAGTAGAGTTTTCATAAGCAAAAATCAAACAAAAATCCAACCCTGGTGAGGCCCTAGGCCTCTCTACTTACACAAATGAAGCCACCAATAATTTTCTTAAAGTCGGGGAGGCTTCGCTCCCAAAACTTGAGATAATCACAGTCATCCTCCACTTGCTCGGTTTCCTTCTTGTGCATGATTCAGCTGCTTATACTCCAAGCTGAATGAAGGGAAATTTGAAGTGAGGAGTAATAAATGAGGGGTATTCCCTCCTATAAGTCCTCTCCTTTTTCCACTTCGAGTTATTTCTGCCATTTGTCCATTGGATCCTTGACATTGACCTCAAAACGCATCAATAATCTGCATTAAATGCATGTTAGACCACATGGAACAATAATTAACTTAACTCACTCTATAAGCACAAATATAATAAAAAAATCATACAATCAGCTAAGAGAATGGTTGATTTGACTAGGTTAGGAGGTAAAATGATCCCATATAATTACCCATTTATGAGGCTCATCACATGCGAGTGTGGAGAAACACAAGATTAGATTTGTGGGCAGAGGATTCTCTTAGTTGGAGGGAATTGATTATGATGAGACTTTTGCTCTTGTAGCAAGGTACTCATCAATTAGATATATTCTATCACTTTCAGTATAGATGAGATGGAAGAAACATTAGATGGATGTAAAGTCGACAATCCTCAATGACATGATTGAGGAAGAGGTGTATATTGAGCAGCGAGAAGAATTTGAAACCTTCAACAGAGAGCCGCATGTGTGGAGACTCAAGCAAGCATTGCATGGATTGAAATAAGCACCTCGTCTCGAGCTGGGCTTCACCAATAGTGAAGTAGATGTGAACATTTACCATATTGTGGTTGAATGTAGATTGTTGATTATTGTTTTATATATCGAAGATTTGATTTTGATAGGTGATGAGAAGTTGATCAAGTCTTACAAAGAGGATTTTACAAGATATTTTGAGATGAAATACTTGGGGCTCATACATTACCTTCTTTGTATGGAAGCATGGAAAATATATGAGGAACTCTTTGTCTCTCAGGGCATGTATGCCAACAAGATACTAAAGAAGTTCCACATGGAGAGCAAAAAATGCATGGAGATTCCTTTAGCTAGTAACTAGAGGAAAGAGGATGCTACTTCATGTGTAGTAGTTGAGGCTACTATTTATAGAAATATTGTTGTTTCACTTATGTATTTGGTGAACACCCGACCATACATGTGTTTTGCAGTCAACCAACTTAGGCAAGCCATGGTTATTCCAACTAAATTGTATTGGAAGGAAGCTAAAAATATGTTGAGATACCTGAGATGCACCACTTCGTTTGGTAATTCATATAGATAGACAAAGGGAGTGAAGCTTTAAGGCTTCACATATGTAGATTGGGCAGGGAGTCCATCCAACATGAAGATTACATTATAGGAATCTTCAGTATTGGGTCACTATCAATTTCTTGGTATAAGAAGAACCAGAGAACAGTTCCTATCAGCTCAATAGAAGCATAGTACATGGTTTTTAGTCAAGTAGCTTATGAGGCTATCTGGATGAGGAATATTCTTGTTGGTTTGTTTGGTCAACAGATGGATCCAACAATTATTTATTTTGACAATCAGAGTTGTATCAAACTCTATGAGAAATCTAATTTTTCATGATTGGTCCAAGGATATTGACATCCGATACCAACATCTCCAAGATTATGTTAAGAGGAGAATCATGTTGCTCGAATGCATTAGTACAGAGGAGCATGATGAAAATATTTTTCCAAAGGCATTGTCAAGATGAAAATTCAAGTTTCAGAGAGGCACGATCATGGTAGTAGATAATCTCTTTCTCGTTGAGAGGGAGTTTTAAAAATAACAAGAAGAAAATCCTAATTTAATTTCTCCTTGACTTAAATTGGGAATTAAATTGTAATTCCATTCTCATGGAAACTTGTAGTAATTAACTAAGTTAAGTTGACTTACATGGCTCAGTAAATTTAAGTTGGAAGTCTATCTAGAGTCATGTAGAGTGATCCTTGAAATTTTGGGGCCCATGTTGAGTTCTTATTGAGTTGTAATTATTTAATTCATTTTAACTCAGTTAAATTCAGTTAAACTAGTTCTAAACATTAGAGGAAATAGTGAGAGGTCAAGCGAATTAAATTGGATTTAATTCATATGTAATGATCAATAAGAAAACTCATAATTCACTCAAAATAGCTCATGCATGTCACTTCAGAGGAAGACCCAGTAGATATTAGAGTTCAAGGACATTGTACTATCAGTTGTATAATTTTCTAAGTTATACAAATGGTGCATGCAATCAGTAGAAGTCGTATGAATGGATTGCGTAGTTGTGGTGATGGATTTTCCCAATTAAATGTGGCCCAATTCCCTAGGAAAATACACAATGAAGTAGGAGTTTGGAAAACAACAGATTTATCCAAGTACTAGATTGAGTTGGTTTGTGAAGCAATCAGATAATTTGTACTTGTGTAGATATTTTTCAGGTTGAACAAGCATTATATTTTCTACTGAGATATTTTCATCAATGAAATAAACAAATAGTAGGGTTTTTAGCTATTACTTTCCCCAGTAAAAATATTGTGTTATGTGTGATTTAAATTCTTATTTTTTTGCTTCGCGATGTCATCGAACAATTTTTGTTTTCGCTCATGAGTAGAGTAGAAACAAGTCTTTTGTTCTAGCATATTACATAAGCAATTTAAATCTACAGGCCCAACCTCGCTACAACATCAATCCTTCCAATTTCTTGAATTAATATTGAATTTGGTTGAAATCAATGATTTTAACCTTAGGTTAGGGTAAAAAACTTATAATCATCCACCTCTTGTCAGTATTGAAGATCATGAAAGTGTTGAACCCAAAGGGAATACTAAGATCAAGAGGAGGAATAGAATGCAGAAGAACAACAAGCAACAAGGATTTCATCTCCTTTCCCACCATTTCCATAAAGATTGGAAGATAAGAAGCCCATCAAGCTACAACCACTTTGTCAGATGGGCTTAGAAATATTTATGTAAAGATTCTCCTTCTTAGAGCCATCAAATTAAATGCCAATTTACAAAAGCTTCAGCAACGAATCATGTATCAAAGAGCTAGGAAGAAAGAAAATGAATCATCCTACCATTCATGTATGGGACAACCTTTTGATATCATGCACGAGAAACCTACACATCCAAAGTATGTTGAGCCCACAAGTCCTCTTGTGATTGTCTATATATATGATACTTCCATTAATAAAACTTTGATCGACAATGGAGTATCTATTAATGTCATCATCAAGGGCACTATGTTTATATTAAACTTTCAGTTATCTCTTAGGCACAATCCCATTATTTGCAGCTAGCAGATACCTCAATTATATGTCTAGAAGGAATATTGGGAGATATAAATGTATCCATTGATTCATGGGAGTACCCATCTTATTTAATTGTCTCACGCACAAAGAAAAATCTCAGTGGTTACCCTCTTACATTAGGTAGGCCATTGTTGGCTACAAAAGACACTTATATAGGGTGCAGGGAAGGAGAAATGGCAATAGAAAATGGTTACTCTACAAAGAAGTCCACACTTAAACCACATGCCAAACCTTCCTTGGATGAATAAAATGAAATGTGGGTATAATAAGATGGGGATGGCCCACTTTTCGCCATTCTAACATTTGATAGAGATCTTTCTCTCATAAAAATTGAAGAAGAAACTAGTTCTCAGAATTTATGCAAAATTTGTATAACAATCCATGTCCCTTTTAGTTGGGTCACTTAATATTTCTCATTTTTGGTAGTATATCACTTGGAAAACCTATGGTGACCAACTTTTTTATCACCTAGTCACTAATGTCTCTTTTTTTACTAGTGCTTCCTTAACCTCCTACAAGGTAATTTCCTTCATCAAAGTCGTGTTTTGATCTTCAATGACCAATCTTATAATATAGGCCATTATCTTTCTCAATGGATTGTAATCTATTAGGGTTAGTTTTTTTAAGGAGATTGTTGTAGAATGAAGTAATTTCATTTTCAATATCCCTATGATAAGAGAGTTGATGTCCATTCTGAATGGTAAGTGAGAAGATACAATTACGATTCT
Organism: Pinus taeda; assembly: GCA_000404065.3. Lineage (NCBI taxonomy): Eukaryota > Viridiplantae > Streptophyta > Pinopsida > Pinales > Pinaceae > Pinus > Pinus taeda. The sequence goes on from APFE030009100.1 coordinate 10,320, forward strand.
TCTGTTTCAACATTGGTTTGTGGAAAAAATGAATGTTCTTTTCCCCTTCCTTGACCCATGAGATCCTCGATTTTTGCCTCCATAAAGTCTCCTCTTGCTTCTATCATTCCTCTATCTTTTTAAGAACCTACCCCCCCTCCTTCTTTGAAAAATATTTTGAACACCCTTAAAAGTGACTTTTTTTATTGAATGCATTCCATTTCAATTTCCATATTTTGTTTTTTCTTGAAGATGTTGCCCAATTTTTAATTAACCCTTTTAGATTTTTTAACTAATGTTCAACGTTGAATATGGGGAGAGGCTTGGATTATCCATGTCTCGCTAATACTTCTTGGACTTCTCCACAAAGGATGGATCTATTAATAAAAAACTGTCAAATATGAATGGTCAATTTTAAGCACCTTCTTTGACGTCCAATTCTAGCACTATAGGCCACTCGTCTCGTTAGTTTTTAGTAGCTTCTTTGAGGTCCAATTTTAACAATATTGGTGAGTGGTCCATGGGAGCACTCGAAAGGATTTAAGCTTCCAAAAGGAGGTATTTTTCTAGAAATTATTTCGAGATAAGAAACATGTCGAGATGATAGGCTATCTTGTGCCTACCTCCTTTACTCTAGTCCATGTATAACTTCCATTTATCGTTTCTATCTAAGATAAGTGCATGTTCCTAATTACATCTTCGAAGGAATGTGCAAGGTAATTATATTGATTTCCCCTCTAATGATGAATTTGTAATTCAAATGCAACTACTAAAGCTAAATGAGTTTGTTGAGAAAGGAAATTTTATTCGTAGTAGATGTGCCCCATATATTACGATTAAGAAACCCATATCGTTTGATATGATTTGTTGAAACTTTTTAGACAAGATCATAGGGGCTTCTAACGAGTCATGAAAATTTGCTTCCACTAGAGCCTCCATGCTCTCTCTAACAACCTTTACCTCATTCTCATTCTAATAACCTTTACCTCATGCAAGATGATATTGCTAGGTTTTTCCTTATTAATTTTGTCTCTAAGTAGTCTCTATTTTCCGTTGTTTTTGAGAGCCCTTATGTTCCACAAAATCACTTTCATTGAGAAAGAGGTCTGGGGAAAAACACCTTTGAAAGAAAACTAATCTTGCATGAATTGGCCAAAATATTCCCTATCTATTGTATTATCTCTTGTGGAGTTTTCCTCCCCGAGCATTTGTATCCTTTGATTGGTTTGAGGGTGTCACTTGAATCCAAATAATGAGAACAGTGATGAGGAGTTGTGCGAATCCACACTCTCCCCAAAAGTGTGAATTGAATGCTAAGATATGATTGTTTGAGAAGAGCCATTTGCACCTTGAAAATTAAACTTGGTCCTTGGCATTGTAGCTACTCTAGTATCTTCGAGAGGGTTTTCTCCTCTACTTCAAGTTCATCCAAGTCTTCTAAGCTTACTAGATAACTTTTCTCCATTCTGATTTCTTCCAACATTGTCTTTACATCATGTATTTGAGGCTCCATAAGTGTCATGTCTTCGAGTGTGTGGGTTTTTTCTTTTCTTTGTAGAAGTGGTTTGCATAGGCTCGAGTTGTGGTTGCAAGGATTCCTCACATGAATTTTGATACTATTGCACTGGATCTTGCCCAGCTAAGGCTTCAAATTTTGAATCTTTCTATGGGGATCTTGCTCTCCTAAGACAAAAAAAAATCTTTCTCGAGGAAAAAATTATTTCTCGAGGTTGAAGCAAAGCATCGAGAAAGAGATGAAGAGGCTAAAATTGTAAAGAAAATAAGGGCCATTCTCAAAGGCCCTTGAATGATCCTCTAAATAATTGAAGATCATCACAAGAAAACCTTTGACTCCAATACTTAGGTCAACATGAACTTTTAGCTTCCATTTAGCCTTGATCCATGCTTCCATACCTCATTTCGGTGGCGAAGTACGAATAAATTTGTAGATTAAAGTGTGGCCTTGCATGAATTATATGTGCTCCAATATTTTGTTTGACTTGACGTCATATTTGGGGCTCTGAATGAATTTTGGAACATAAGGGCTTGATCTACTGTTGTGTCATGTAGTGCTAAGGATTGGGGCATATTTTTGATCTCCTTGTGATGAATGAATTTCCAAGGGGGGAAGATTTCCTAGACTTTTCACCTCCTCACACTACTTGAGAACTTGTCTCCATTGCAATTTATTCCAAAATTGTTTTTTCATCGTGAATTTCAAGCTACATATGCATTGTTCTTCCACCATGTTATTTTGGTTTCTCCTTTTCCTTGAAGAAGTTTCTTGCATGGGCTTGGATTGTAGTCCCAAGGATTCATGAGTGTGACTTCTGATACTATTCTAGTCAATCCTTCTCTACTATGGATTCAATTTATTTTTTTGGACTCAAGGTAATACAATGTAAACTTTGAAACAGGAACTATAAACTGAAAACGGGAACTCTGGCAAAAAATCCCCGAAAAAACATCAAAAACAGTGCTAAAAACAAAAAGTGTGTATACTAGAACGATGGTTTCTTTTTTAGGGTCAATTTTGAACATGTTTTAAAAATTGTAGTGAAAATGAAATTTTCGTGCAAAAAACACCCTGAAAACGAAAAGTGTTGATACTAGAATGATCGTTTTTTTTAAGGTCAATTTTCGACATTTTAAAACAATGCTAGTAAAATAGAATTTTTATGTGCAAAAAACAGTTGTTTATGAGGGAAAAAACACACTAATGTTTTTGGTAGAATAATAATTTTCTCTCCTAAGTATAAACTCAACATGTTTTAGTAATGACCATCAAGATAAAATAATGGGATTTGAAACACTTTAAAATTCTATTACCCGGGAATCACCCTGCCACCCCCATGGGCCATTAGGTCGCCGGGCTGGGGCAGAGGCTTACAGATAGCCTCTGCCCCACCCTAGTGGCCCAATGACCCACATGGTGGAGAGGTGATTTCAAGACTGACTGTACCATCCCCGTGGGCCATTGGGCCACCAGTGTGGGACGGAGGGCTATGGACAGCCTCCGCCACACCACAACAGTCCAATGACTTGCAGGGGTAATGGGGCGATTCTTGGAATCACCCTATTGCGGATAACCTCCTACCCACCCTAGGAGCCCAATGGCCTGCAGAGGTCGTGGGGTGATTGCGGGAATCACCCTGCCACCCTCGTGGGTCGTTGGGCTGCCGAGGTGGGGCGAAGGGTGGAGTGATTCCCAGAATTTCCCTGCCACCCGCGTGGGCTATTGGGCTGTTGGGGTGGGGCAGAGGTTTTTGAGAGCCCTGTGCCCCACCCCGGTGGCGTAACAACTCACGGGGGTGGTGGGGTGATTCCCAGAATCACTTGGCCACCCCTGCGGGTCATTGGGCCAACAGGGTGCGGCGGAGGCTAGAAAGTCTCTGCCCCACCCGGTAGCCCGACGGCCCGTAGGGAGAGCCTCCACCCCACCTCAGAGGCCTAACGGCCCGCAGGGGTGGCGGGGCGATTCCTGGAATCACCTCGCCAACCCTGCGGGCCATTGGGATACCAGGGTGGTGGGCGATTCCCAAAATCGTGCCGCCACCCCCGCAGACCATTGCGCTGCCGGGGTTATTGTTATTGTCAAGCTTCAAGGGGAAAAAAAATTCAAGGATGCAACTTACATGGTAAGACGTTTAAAATGTATATTTGATTGATGTTAAAAAATTCATTTATGTACAAGTTAATTGAAATTTTACTATTTCATGTTACAGGCAAAAGTTAAATCTTCTTAACCGTGAAGATCAACTATTTATAAATGATTGTGTGTTAATCCATATTGATAGTTGGGCAAAATATGATCGCTATATGTCTATTATTTTTAATCGGGTAGATGGAAATAGTCATAGCCAAATACTGACTTATCATGTTGTTGTGAGAAAACTAACATATGAAGACAAAGAAGAAAAAGGAGAGATGGTTAACATTTATAAGAGAACCACAGTTATTCATTAACTATCTTATAGACATATGTTCAAATGAAGGAGATTGGGTTTTCGATTTATTTTCTGGCTCATGTAAGTTTTATTATATGGAATTGAATTTCAATATGTTATTTCTTAATTTATATGTCATTGTACTAATTTACTTCATTATGTCAAAGGATCCCCAACCACCACTATAGGAAATGATTCGAAAGACATACATTGGGAGATTTCCAGACATCAAAGACCCATTATAAGAGGAAAATGAGCAAAATGAAGTAGAAAATATTGTGGAAGAAGATAATGATGAAACTCTAGAGGACAAATATTTTGGATTATGCGACATTGTTGATTAAGTTTAAGTTATGATTGGAAATCAAGGTCATTTTTTGTAACTATTAATTAGTTATAATTGTAATGTTGACTTTGACATTTTCTGAGAAGAATAAGCACTCAATTAAGGTTGTTATGCATTCAATATTTGTATTATGTGATTTTCACATTAATTTTTATGTTAATCATTATTTTTTGAAAAAAATTGTGATTATTATTATTATTTTGACATGAAATTCAGAAAACAAACTATTATTTAACCATTTTTAGTTAAAATGTTTCTATAAAAATTGTTATTTTAACATGTCATTTCTAGCAAAAAAATTATCAAAATGTGTAGTTTTTTAGTTATATTTATGTTAAAAATGATTTTTTTATGTCAATTTTTAAAAATTATTGTTTTTTAGAGACAATCATTTCATGTGGATTGAAAATTAATTAACGGTGTATAAATATGTAGAATATCGAAAATTCAAAATATCGACCTTCTTCTTTAAATATACAAAATAATAAAAAGCTTCACTGCAAAAAAAATAAAAAAAATATTAAGAAGAAGACCACTTAAAAAATTATTAATTTTAGGAAATAATAATTTACATTTCATACATTAGAAAATTTAAAGTCAAAATGGGTCTTTTAAAAAAAGAGCCTCATGCAGAATTACCACTTTTTTGAATGAGCATGAAAATCACTACCATTCTAAAACACAATGTACATAAAAAAATATAATGTTCTAAAAACTATGCTCTAAAAAAAACATGTGTATTCTGCATCACTCCCTTTCAAAATCGGGTCACTTTTTTGCTACCTCTACAAAATGGGTAACAATATCAGTTCTTGTTTCAAAGTTTATATCTTTGTATCCTTAAGGTTAGGTTTTCGGGGCCTATGGTTGCTCCTCCTCTCTCATGATTGTTGAAACCTTTTTTATTAGTGCTTATGACTATCTCCTTTGGCTTGGGGGGATTGATGAGGGGGAAGTCCCTATAAATGTATTCATGTTCATGGTACCTTTTACAACAAAAGGGATATGCTCATAATCAATGGGTTGTATGATATCCTCATCATGGGGGAAGATAAATATGGATTTCAATAGCAGCCCTGAAGCATTCATGTACACATATATCCTAACATAGGTATTGCACCTCTTGGATTTTTTTATTTATGAGGATTTTACATAGTTCCAATGGTATTTCCAATTCCCACCAAGATATATTCTTGCCAATATTTAATTTATATAGTGTACAATATTTCCCATATAGGAGCAACCAAAAATGTTTTTTTATCTCGGTTGAAATAAGGCATCCATAACTCAATGAGGAGACAAGAATTTTTAAGAAAATAAAGACCATTCTCGAAGACCCTTGAACAATCCTCTAAATTCATGAAGACTGTTATAATAAAACCTTTGGATCCAAAATGCAAATTAATATGCATTTTTTGCTTCCATTTAGCGTTGATCCATGATACCAAATCTTGTTTTGTTGGCGAAGCACTAATAATTTTTCATGTTAAAGTGTGGTCTTGCATGGATTCTATGTGATCCTTGATTTTATCTTGCTTGAACTTGTATCTGGGGTCTTCAAAGAATTTTGAAAAATACTAGCTTGATCTACTATTCTTCCATGTAGCACCAAGGATTGGGGCATATTTTTTACCTCCTTTTGATTAATTTCCCGATGGGGATATTGATGAGGTTCTACTGCTGCCACCTTTTTCCTAGGCTTAGCATCTTGAGAGACTAAAAATGGTAGGAGGGAACCACACCCCCTGTCTCGGATGAGGTGGTCATAGGTTGGTGAAAATCAAGCTGAAAATAAAGTCCTAACAAAATATTAGAGTTGGTTGTGGAAAATGCCAATGTTTCACGGTTGTAACACATGTAAACCCTAAAACTAGCTCATCAACATTGTCGTGTGTTGTTTCATAGGTTCTCCACCATATTAGTCTTAACTATTATCACTTGATTTGATTAATTAATCAAGCCCCCTTCTTTTCTTTGTATATATAACATTAATTATAATACTGTACCTAACAATAATTTTAATTTTTATATAAAATTATTTTATACATTTTATACAACTTAATTATTACATTTTAGCTAAAACTAAAGGAAATACAAATAAAATTCCAAGCCATTACTGACCACTTATGGTCTCTAGTTGCTCCTCTCTAAAGAAAAGAACACATAATGTTTCTCATTGAGCTCAATATGACTTTCAGTGCATTTAGGACCAAAATTCTATAAATCGAGAGTGATTGAAGCACCAATTTGGGGAGAATTAATCTTCTTAGAAATTGTAAGGCTTTGAATGTCCATTTGTTTATTTTGGAGGAAATTATATCCAAAATATCTCTCTAGCGAATAGTTTTCAAGGAATTCTCTTTTAGGGTGACTCCTTGATAAATGATTAGGAAAGAGGCTCATGAGAAACCCAAAATACATGAAAAATGAGATTGAATGCTAGGATTTGTATTGAAGAAGAAGACTTGGGACTTGTTGGGGTGTATTTTAGTATGAGAGGCTAGCATAAGGTTATTCAAAATGTGCTTAAAGGCCAAGTCCTCTTGAATCGAGGGCTCACTCATAAACATAGTGTCATCCATAAACTACTGGTGGTAAACATTTATTGAGAAGAATTCCATCTAGCACAACATTAGGCATAGAATATCTATGAAAATTCTTGAGGCCTTCAACAACTCATAAAAACCAAGAAGGGTAGAGTGGGTCTTGTTGGTGTATACCTCGAGAGGTGCTAAAGGTGCAGGATGGGGAGCCATTGATCAAGATAGAGAAGAAAGTGGAGGAGAATAAGGAAGCCAC